>LZPB01000124.1:9436-51550 GCA_001676865.1 Ceratocystiopsis minuta | reverse complement strand
TCCGGACTATTTCCTACCCTATCGTATAGTACACCCCGAAGCCGTCGAGAAGAAGGAGACGTTTTTCGCCTTTTTAAAAACTATTAAGATAACTTTTCGAAATACTTAATTTATAAGACGAGCTATTCGCACTATAAAATTAGGCTATTCGCACTATAGTACATAGGTGAAAATGCGCTAACGGATAGTACATAAAATTTTCAATTTATATATACCTTCAACCCCCCCTTAGGTGTATGCGCCGACAGCGACAGGCACACTAGCAGCGACAGGCACACCGGTAGCGACAGGCATACCGGCAGCGACAGGCACGCCGATAGTAATAGCGAGAGGCACGCAGCGACAGGCACGCCGGCAGCGATAGCGAAAGGCACGCAGCGATAGGCACGCCGACAGCGATAGGCACGCCGATATAAACGGTACGATACTTCGTAGGTCCTCTACCTTTATACCGTAAGAATTAGAGCACTGATCTGATTGGATAAAAGACAGTATATAGTCTACTTTTATATACTATAGTACGAATAGCCTATTTTCATAGTGCGAATAGCTCGTCTCTAATTTATACGAGACTTAGAACGTAAAGCCTAATTAACTAAGTATAATTACTATTTCGTAAGAAAGCTAAGTTTAATCGTCGTACTAGCCGTAAAGATAATATATACCTTTAAAAATAATAAATAGCGGGATTACGTTACCGTTTATTAAAACGCTTTTTACTTATTATAATCCTTTAATTTTCGAATAAACTAAACCGCTTAAAACGTTTAAATTCTTTAATAACGATAAGCTCGTTTATCGCGAAGCTAAGCTAAAACCTAAACTTATCTATATTTTAAATATTTTTTTCGAATACCCCCTCTTCCTTAATAGTTTCTACCTCTTTACGCTTATTACTATCGATAACTCGAAAACGACCGACGTAAAAGTTATTTCGTTAAAGAAAACGCGTCGTCTACCGTACGCTAATAATCGGTAGCTCGAGGCGCGTACTAGTTTTTTCCGTAAGTAGTTAGCTAGCCGCTATAGTAACGTACTCTTCAAATACCGGAAGCTCGAGCCTATCAAAGTCGTCGATATATACTAAAAAGGCTTCTTCTTCGTACTTTATTAGGTATTTATTAACGGGCGTTCTTTCTCGCCTCGTCTTCCCGCCGTTAACGCGTCGTCGAAGCGTATTACGGTCGACACCGTAATTATTCGGCTACTTTCGTATATTTCGCGGTCGGATTTTAATATATATAGGCTACGGCCTCCTATATCGGGATTTCTAGGGCTATCTGAGAAGGTAAACGCGTAGAAGAAGCGCGTTAAAAGTCGTGATAATTAAAAAGTAATTATTAGGCTATCTAATTATTATATTATCTAGTACCTTTCTTTAGAAAGGGCTTAAAAGCTCTCTAAAGGAGGGCGGCTACGGTTATTAAAGTATTTATATAGAGTAGATAATAAGAGGTACGTAAGTTGCTTTTTAAAAAATAAAAGATAAAAAAACTTAGTGTTTTATCTACTAACCTACTATATTAGCCCGAATTCGAAGTTTACGAGTATCTCTAACTAAGATCCGCCTAGCCTAGGCTAGGGCCGGTAAAGACGTTATTCTACTTATTATACGATAGCTTAAAATATAATAATTATAACGGTGTTAAGATCTTATAATTCTTACGTATATTACTTTTTCTACGGATCTGTTTAATATTAACGGGTTTTTTTATATAGCGGGATTCAATGTTTTTTTTCCCTACGAGAGGCGGGGGGGGGGGGGGGGGGGGGTATATAAAAACGGGGGTCCTACTTACTCTTTATATAGATAGCTTAAAGTTAGTATAAATAACCCGGCCCTATATAATTAGTAATTAAAAATACGGAATCTCTACTAGAAGAATATAGAGATAACCCGATACTAAAAACTAAAACTAATCGTATTATTTCTGACCAATTAGAGTAAGGCATGGCAGGTAGACCGGTCACGTGTAGCACATGACCTCCTTCTAGTCCTCCGCTCGCTCCCTCCTCATAGCCTTTTTTTCGTTGCCTTATAAAGAAGGCACAAACATATTACATAATATAGCCCACTTTTATAAAGACTATCACTTCGTATCTTTTTCTTCTATAGACAGAACAGACATCAAACATCAGGAGCCACAAAAGAATCTCGCAACATGACATCGCGAGAGCAGTACATTGTCCCAACAGGCTCCGGCCAGACCACAGGCTATGCTATTCCAAAGGCATACGACTCAAGCTCCGAAGGCGCCCAGATGAACTACCTTTGCGCCGACTGTGGAATAAAGAACACCTTGCTCCGGGCAGATCCTGTTCGCTGCAAAGAATGCGGCGGTCGTGTGTTATACAAGCAACGCACCAAAAGGTTCGAGCACGAAGACAACGAGATGCTGATGCCCAAAACTTTAAACGGGAAAAACGACGATGCTGACAGTGTTTGTTATGCAATAGAATGGTGCAGTTCGAGGCTAGATGAAACGCTATCCTTCTCCCGAATAATCTCGGTACTCCGCAGCGAGCACAAAGGTTGTCAAAACCAGGAGAAGACAGACAAGGGATAAGTTGCCAAGTTGTTTCCACCGGACTTTAACAGCCATGGAGAGATGGGCTCTCTGGCTCTCCCACTACCACCAATACCCTTGCTGGCGTGGTTAGAGAGGTTTCTCATCATGACTTCTTTGCGGGATAATGATTGTCTCGGGATAATGGGTTTGTCGACCTTCAAATATGCGGAAAGTGACAGGCTGAAGCGCCGATCTTGCACACCCAAAAGTTGTCTTCTTCCTTGGCTTGGCCTGATATCACAATATCGATACATGGAATGACACAACCATGCACTTCCACCACACGACAATTTCTTCAACGCTGCGAGTGCAGATATTTGGCAAAGCTAGCTGTTTCAGCGACACTGTCCTTCTGCTCCATAAGTGCCGCTTGATACCGTGACTGCAGCCCTTCACGGTCGTATTCATCATGGGGATCCATGTCATCTTCGTCGTCTTCCACGTCGTCGATGCTTTCTTCGTCGTTTCCGTCTTCTCCCTCTACTCCAGTAGTGGTGGCTCGACCATCTCTTCCAGGAACAGCTCCCGCCTTTTTATAATCCTCGCCCGCACCGACATTCAGCCCCTTCATCATCTTGTCCAGCTCTCGCTGTCTCACCACCCTCTTTTCTTCGTCCCGCCCCCGTCTCCGCTTCTCCAGCTCCGGTTGGTAGTCTCTGCCAAATTCGCTCGCCTTCTCCTGCACCGCAACGAAAAACTCCTCCACACCATGTCCTGTCATCGAACTAACCCCAACCACACTGAGGTGGGCATAAAACTCTTCTAGCATCATACTCATGCTGTTCAATAAGCTCCCCATGTACCCGCTACCGCCCATGCCATCGCCACCCTCCACCCCGCCAAACGCATTCCGGTCCTCGTCAGCGCGTAGTGCGGCCTGAAAGGCATCATAATCTGTCATCCACTCCTTTGCAAACTCGGCATCTTTCACATCTGTCTTGTTGAATACCAAAATCATGGGTAGCTTCGTTTTGTAGAGAATGCTGCAGGCATACAACATATTACTCATGAAGGTGCTGGTGCTGGTGGTCCGGGGTGTATCGATTATGTACGCGATAACGGTTGGGAAAGAAGACGCTAGCGATTCGAGTAAGATAGTTCCAGATGCCGACCAGACGAAAGCCTCAATCTGGCCCGGTGTGTCGACAAGAATATGTTTGATTGCTCGCTCTTTCGCCTGGGAGGGATCGGGCTGTGTGCGTTTCTCCAGAAGACTCAATATTTGGTCCACTTTAGTTGAGAAAAGATTCAGAGCGGTCAAAATACCACCATTGGGCCCGAGGTTATACTGCTTCATCACCTCCTTGTAGTTGACACTATCCCGAATGTCGATGTTGCTGTCGAAGGGGACGTTGAGGACCGCAGGATCGAGGTTGATGACATAAGGTGGCTCGTTCTCTCCATGGAGGTGGGCATTGATACGCTGCATGAAAGTTGTCTTTCCAGAACCTGGGGAGAGGTTAGCCACCCGGCCCAAATCATTGATATACCGGCTGCGATCGAACAGGCAGCCACATACCGGCCATGCCCACACAAACAATGGCAGTAGGCTTCTGAGACGGGGTGCTTGGCGCCATGTTCATATCTGGATGATATGTATGAAAATGTTTGTATGAGGAAGGTAGTTTGCTGGTTTTTTTAAAAGCTGTGGTGGCAAGAAACGTTTGTTCGTCTTACCACTGATATAGCATATGCTGTAAAACAGAACTGCATTATGTAAATATCACGTATATACGGAGGTCTGATATTATAGCGATAGAATTGGACTTCCGCGTAACTTCTATATATCATCATCCTCCCACCCATCCACCTCGCTTGCTTCGGCATCGATTGTAAAATCGTCACCGCCATCTTCGTCCACGATGCCTCCACCCCCAACTGTGCTCTGGTTCCCTGCAACGCTCTTCTCCCCATTGACTCTGGCCTTCTTCTTTTCCACATTTTCCCGTTGTAGTCTTTTCCTAGCTTCCTTCTCCAACTTGCGCTTTTCCCACCGCACCCGCAGCTCCCGAATCTCTTCACCGGTCTTGTTAATGTGTTCATGCCACATTACTTGACCCTGACACATGCCTTCTTCAACTTTGATCAGTCGTAACTTCATGCGGGGACCCAGTTCCACAAGCTTCACTGCCCGTCGCTCCACATTAGCAAAGACGTTCCCTGTAGGGTCTTCTTTAGCATGGCCTGCCGAAGAAGCAGCAGTCTCCTCCGTCAGCGCCCGGGCTTTTCCAGAAAGGACCTTCCGTGTTGCGGCGCCCATAACCTCGACTTCAGCATCTGTCTCTGCCTCACTGCCGCTTGTGCCCCCATCTGTCATATACCCCATACTGTTCTCACCACCAACCATGTAGTCTGCAATATCTTGGAGTTTTCCTAGATCTGGCAGGCCACCTCTTCTAGTCTTTTTGGAGTGGAGAAGCTTTTCTGCAGCGTTCAGCCTCTGGAGTGGTTTTGAAATGCCGGTGGTTTTGGTGGTAATAGCGTAATGCCGAAAGTTTACAACAAAAGAATCCGCGTTGTCGCTTGGTCCCGTCGGTTGCTCGCGGTTCAACAATAGGACTCTCCGTATTGAAGTAAGCGGTGCTGCCTGGGGGTTGATCGGCGGGAAGAGTGACTGGAAGACCGTCGTAATAAGCGACTCAAGATGCTTTGGAACCTTCGACGTAGCATCGGATGCAAGATTGAAGTTATTCATAACCAGCTGCACTGTCATTAGCGTCTGTAGAGGACCATGCACTGGAGGAAAAAATGGGAAAATTTTCCAAAATAACGTACCAGAGGCGGAGTGATGTATTCCTTGCCGCCGCCTTTCGGATGTCGCTGTGCCCTCTGGACGTCCTTGCTCAGCGAGTAACGTTCAACTCGAAAATGCAGCGTTGGGCCCCGCGGAGCCGCAGCAACACGTAGATTAACATTCCCAGACTCAGACCGGGAGAACAAGAGCAGCTGGGTGACTCCCAGTGGCCCGCACATTGTCACATAGTCGCGTAGGCGGTTGGCTCTCCGCTCCTTCAAGCGACTTGCCGTTCCAGGTTCCATGACTCTTCGTACATCTGATGCGAGCTGACTGACGCTGGAACCCACTTCCCCAGCTCCAATTCGAATGACCATGCTTTTCGGATCGCGAGCGGAGCCATTTCCTGTCGTTGACGGCGCCGACGATGCCTTTTTAGACGCCGCGTGAGTCCGCTTCTTGCTGCGCCGTCTAGCCATTTGCTAAGCAGTTCAAGTGTTTTTCTCAGGCTTAAAAAAAGCAAGAAAGACAAGGACACAAATGAGGAGATGTTCTCTTTTGCATTTGAAAAAGGTTCTGTGTAATGGAGGCGAGAAGAAAACAGGGAAAAAAAAAAGACGTCTCCACGATAAGATTTTTTTAAAGCTGATAAGATAAGATACTTTTTATCTACTGTTTGTCGGTCAGAATCCGCGTCCAGTCAAATCTTCTCCAACGCCTTTTGAAATCCTCCACACTTTGACCCGTTCGAAGCCAGCTACCCTGACGCTTTACTATACTCGCGTCCACATCCAGCATACCCCCGATTATTTCCCTTGCAAACAAGTCACCCCGTGGCCAGCGCTCAGCGTCCTCCACGATATGACCGAGCCCTCCGTCCAGAGTAAACCAGACGTGGAAATATGGCATCTCTTTGGCGATGCTCTTTCTGAAAGCTGCCTTGCCCATACCGTCGCGCGCGCGTTTCGCGGTGTCGACAATTTTCTTATGCTGACTCCATTCTTCATCTGCCTCCAGCATCGCTTCTCGGAAAAATGCGGGTGCCGTGTCGCCCAGCTCATATGGTATAGGCACAGCAACCAAAGCCGCATGCATTCGCCGATGGGGGGTGGCGGCATTTTCGTAAAAAATGACATCGCGCCCCTGGTCGTGGTACAGACGCGTCAACGATTTCATGAAATTGCGGATTTCTTCCCACTCGTCGTCGTCGCACTCTAGAAGATTGGTGTGATGGTCAATGGGAACAATCACAGCTCCTCCTTCTGCACCGGTAAGTTCTGGCTCCGTGGCAAGTGTAAGGAAGACCCGTGTCGCCAGGGAAATCATGGGGGCGAGAGGGAGGTTGTGTGGTGGTTGGCGGTCTTCGTGATGACACAGTGGACACGATTCCAAGATCTTATTCATCTTCGTGAACTCGTGGACCGCAACAGTCTTCAGGCTTGCTTTGGACTTGTGCAGACGCTTGGCTAGTTTGTCGGCATTCTCGTCGAGGTACTCAAGGTTGTCGTCAAACTTCGAATCCGCGGCAATGCGCTCCGCAAACCGCATATTTTCTCCGCCAGCTGTTCCCCGTGTTCGTCGCTCTTCACGGACCATATCCTCAACGCTCATGTCTTCGTTTGCCTCCACAAGTCCTCGCTCTCTGCCTCGTCTTGTCTCGACATCTCTGGCTTCGGTCCTCGTGCCGGCAAGCATGCGGCTATGCGCTGCATCTAGCACAATTGCTCGCTCAGTAGTGTCATGTCTAGCAGCTCCCGTGGAGAATATTCTCATGGCTTCATTGTATTCATCTTCAAGTTTTTCGGTGTCCGGCAGCTTTTGCAATCTCGCTTTCATTAGTTGCGCACGTAGTCGGTTGAGAGTTGTTTGGTCGATGGGAGTAGAAGTCATAGCAGTTTTGTCGTTGAGATTGTGGTCTTCTTCGGATGTAGATGTTTTCTCTTTTTTGGCGTGCCCCAAGCGTTCCCTGGAGAGATCGCCGGTAGGTTGCTTCTGTGCGATATAGCCCTTTCCGTAGAGCCTCCTTCGTTCCATTTCTTCTTTCTCTTCGCGGGCCTCGTCAAACTTTTGTAGACTCCCGAAACGTTCCACGGCTACCTCCTCCACGGTCCGATTGGTCCGCTGGGCGACAGTGTAAACCCCATTGAGCTTGGTCATACGCCATTGCGACCCATCGTCACCAAAAGAATAAGCCGTAGCAGGTTCTCTGGGCAAGTGGAAATCGTCTAGTGTCCTGCCGCGGTTGAGATGTAGCAGGGCATCGTGATTCAACTCCCTCTCTGATATATTGTAGCCTGTGGCACTCTTCGTCGTCGGTGGGCTTTTCGGATTGGGATGGCGGTGGATGTAGTCGATGTCCAAACCAGAAGGGGCGCTCATCCATGAATCTCTCGCCAAGCCAGGCTCCCCGAGGGACTTCTCGCCACCTTGTCGTGGCGAATATTTCGTTCGGTCATGCGGCTCAGTGAGGTTGGTATCGCCAAGGGTAGTGGCTGGTCTGTCTTCAAGTTCACCGGATTCTGCGGTCTCTCTCCTTCGTTTTCGCAAAACACCACCTTTTGGTCCAATGTCCGCTGTCGAACGATGCAAGCGTTTGTGCCGGCGGCTCTCATCGTCGAAATCCTCTTCGGATGGCGTCCGACGGTGGCGCCTGTCTTGGTTTCTGTTCCAACGGCTGTTCGTTTCGCGTTCGTGCGTCTCCCTATCGACTTCGTTACCGCTTCGGTGCCGGCCTTTGTGGGGTTGACTGTCTTTCTCCCTGTGACTATATTCGCTGCGGTGTCGATGTCTTTTTTTTCTTTCGTTGTTCAGAAGGCCGTCATCTTCTCGTTTGGCCCTCTCTAATGCAAGATTTTTTTCGAACGCAGCCAGATCGTCCATGGTTGAGTGATTTTGACGAGTCAGTTGAAGTCGCAGTGGCACGATGGCCTTGTTTTGTTACTCCGTAGGTGGTCATTACGTAATCGACAAGACCTCTATGTGTGGTTTCATTGATTTGCTGCTATTTTGGGGGGGGGGGGGGGGGGGGGGGGAGATACGGAGTAAGTACGGAGTAATACGAGTCCTGCATCACCAAGACATGGCACCACAATTCCGGCAAACGAGTGCATCAGATTCGAGTGCATGCCCCTTCTGCAATATAACACGATGCTTCCCTCCTTTTGATTCTCGCATACCCCCTGACAAATGCGATGCGTCGCTCGATCCGCATAGGGCCGCTCCCGGTCCAGACGCTTTCGTCGTGATCTCGACGCCATCGGTAGTAGCATTTCTAGACAATGCGCCTTTGGCTGAAGGTCACCTACTTTTGTGTCCACGGCAGCACCGCGAAAAGCTGACGGATGTCAGTGCCACCGAGGCCAGCGAACTAGGAAGGTGGTTACGGATCCTTTCGAAAGCAGTCACACGGGCAGTTGGCGTAGACGACTGGAACGTTGTACAGAATAATGGTGCAGCAGCAGCGCAGGTCGTTCCACATGCACATTTCCATATCATTCCGCGACCCGAGATTCGCAAGCAAGGGCGGTGGAGTGAAAGATCCACGATGTTTGGGCGTGGCCAGAGAACGGATCTCGACGAGAATGAGGGCGTGGAATTGGCTGAGCGGGTGCGCGTGAGCCTGGCCGGTGTCTTGGATGAGGAAGCTACATGGCATAAAAAGTCTAGCTTGTGAGGCCGGGCTACTGGAAGCCTCAGATGTTGCCATGAGCTGGTTATTTTGAATCTCGTGTCACAGGGCAACGGAACTAAATCACAGATCCAATTTCCATATGCAAGAAGCCATAAAGCCAGCCCGGGATGCAAAGGCAAACACAGAACAAAAACCCAACTACTCGAGCCTGGTGCGATAGCCACATGGGAATTACCGAAACGCCTTGGACCGACAACTGCTGTTCATATGGTGGCGCTATGCACACTTGTCTACTTGGGAATTGTATACACGAGAGGCCATCTCGAGCTCTTCCAGGCTCTCGCGACCACCATACGCATCCAAGAGGGCTAGCTTTTCGCTAGACAGGTGCGAATCCTGCGTGATCGTATGGCCTGAGATGTTATATGTTGCAGCGACGTAGCCAAGTCCAGCAACGACGACATATACGGGTAGTCTAGTGTGGCGAGAGGAGGGTTAACATACCAAGCTCGGATCAAGTTCTTCCATACATGGGGATTAGTAGGACTACTGACCTGCGAAGATTCGGAACCTGCGTATATGGTGGTGGCGCGTGCATATATCGGAGAAACTTGGGATGGACCTGGGCAGTGGTAGCCAGTCGCCGAGAGAGGACTATGTGAGGCATAGTGGGATAGGAACTTGTACTCGTATATACTAGAACGCAACGAGAGTGTTGGGGTAGAATGAGCGGCTCCTGCGGAAGAGCATTTTGTTAATCGGTTTACGGCGCTCAGGGGAACGTGGGCGACAAGCCAGCTATATATTGCGTGGGTATAAGGTAATCAGACAGGCTTGCCAAACCGTGGCCGAGAGACCCGACGCCAGCAGCGGCAAAGAGAAGAGCATCGGCTGTAGTCGTGCAACTTAGCCGTGATAGCTCGATATGTGGGGTGAGGGCTGTGGGGAAATTGGCGGGGAACGGTCCCATGATGGCGTGGTTCAAATGGGTGATACCGACTTTAGACCGTTCGTACTCCGTAAGATACGAGTATCCGTAAGTACTCGTAAGGTACGCACTTGCATACATACTCTGTATTATACTGAATTCCAGTGTTCCATTCGATACCATATCCGCTGGCCTGTGGTGCACGGGTTTTTCGTAAATGTGCATCGTTTTTGAGGGCATAGTGTGGGTAAGGGGCTCAGCGCACATTTGGCAGGGTTACGTACGGAATAGGCAGAAGGCAAGGAGCAAAAGAAGCACAATTAAACACACATAAACATCGCTCACCACCCAGAAGCCACATAGGCAAGGCCCCATGCAATAAACATTAGACTGTCGGCTGAAAGAAGGGCCAAAAACCCTGAAAGAACCTCAAAATCTAGTGCAAGCCAAGCAAAGACCTCGTGCCTGGTCCGTTCGACAGGGCTCGTTTCGAAGGATACACACCACATGAGAAACACCAAGATACATGTCGACTCACACTGCGAACCAAGCAAATTGGCATCTAGCTCATCAGCTCGGAGCGTGAGACAAGGTCCCCAAGCAAATGTTGAATAGCAGCCTGGTGCCGAGCTCTATGCACACCTGGACTGCCATTGCCAAACCCAAATATCTTGATGCGATTATCCGACAGGACAAACCCCCCACACGCAATGCGCACGATGCTCACTGCTGGGTTCAGTATATCGAGTGCCAAGTGGTGTTCAATGTACTGCGCTAGCGCATTTGTGAACGGTGTGTTCAAAATGCTGCGGGTATCCAGGTCGAGCCTCCCCCCCGCACCAATAAAGCGACGAAACTCGTCACTGGACACTATGATTTCGACCGTCTTGAGGCCGAGAAGTTGATGCTGGGAGGATATAGCCATACCACCTAAAGTCGCATTTTCCGTCGCTGGGCTTCGAAGTTGCGAAAAGCACGGCAGATGAAACCCCAATGTGAGAACTGCATCCTTCGCAAGCAAATTGGCGGTATGCACTCCTGTGTCCTGAACCCATGCCTCCCAACTGCGAACGAGGTCTCTGCCACCTAGCCGCAAAGGGGAGATTTGGCAGTCAAACGTGGCAGAGAAAAACTCGATGATGATGGCTTTCAGTGGCGTGGGCATTCGCATCAGCAGGAGCGGGAGATGTAAGAAAGGTTGGCCGGCAGCAACGTCCACTCCCACACCATTGTCTGTTTTTGCCTGCCGATCCGGAAGAAGAAACGCATAGCAGAAAGCGTTTTCATACCGTACCGCTATCTGCAGGGCCAGCAACGACGCCCCGAGAAGAGCATCTACAGCAACCCACTCGACCGTCACCTGCTGCAGCACACCGGCGTTTCCCAGAGGACCATCACTGCCGCCATCCAGGCCAATTTCAACACCGCGAACAATATCACCGACAAGCGCATCCCGCAACTGACGCCCGATAAGGTCTAACTGCGGTGTCGCAAGTCCACGAGGGCCAACATAGAGCGGCGAGGCACGGTGCAGCGAGAACGTCGTGTCAAGGATGTCGCATTGCGGCCGGTGGTTCAGGTCAAGTGTCAAATGGCCTCGTTCCGAAAGCTCCGGAGAGAGAGGGTACCGTGGTGCATTTTGACGAAGGCGCGCCATTGAGAGGTTTCTCGTACTGGCGCAGTTACGTCCAAAATAAACGCGACTTTTTGATCTTAACAACATTACGCGTAAAGCAGAAGCACAGTATAAACACGGACATCCGCACTGTCACCAAGTGTGGCGCATCAAAGACCAGGCAATGCGCATACTCATTATTATACACCTACACTGAAACCGAACGATCCATCAAAGACATCTATCTTGCTGAGGTCGGGGTTACCCCGCATTGACAAGAGGATATCCAGAGGAGGCACCGTGCCAGCTTTATAGAAGCGCAGCAGGTTGTCAACATCCTCGTCGGTCAGGCTGCAAAGCTCTTCGAAGGAGTAGGCATCGCTGACTTTCGTCATCCTATATAGTTAGTATCAAGCCATTAAAAACGAAATTGCTGCATGATTAGGTACGACACGCACCAGGCCATTCGCCTAGGCGCTTCAGCCGGGTCTGGAGCCGTGCGTCGCAATTTGACGCGCAGTTCGCCCACAGAGTTGATAGCTTTTCCGGCCTGTTTTGGCAACATCTTGGCGATGTACCGACGGATTGCATGGGCTAGGCGTGGGCCCTTGCCGTTAGTGCTGACCATTATCTGTAGGGGGCCATCCCGGTGTACGCTGCCGAAGTAAAAATCACACTCCGATGGGACGTCAGCCACATTGACAGGAACGCGCTTCTCTTTGCACAGCTTCCATATCCGTGTGGAGACTTCCGGGTCGTCGACGGCTGTGAGCACCATGTCTGCGCCATCCAGGTCGGCCGGCTCAAAGAGGCGATCAAGATGCTGCACTTGTTTCTGGCCCACACGGTAAGCCACTTCAGGATTCAGACCTGATGCGGGTGCCACAACGGTGACAGCGGCGTCAGCATTGAGGCAGTGCAGGATGCGGCCGGCAGCCACCTGAAGTGGTCAGTGAAAGAACTAGAGGCGAGAGTGAGAAGCCGTAGCATGAGAAAAACTGGACGGTCCATGAAGCAGGAAAAGATGGAAAAGAGGGTAAGTGAACCTGGTAACACACCTCGCCCCCCCCCACAACAAGCACCCGTCTTCCCCGTATCTGCCATGCGACAAGCAGGCTACCCCCCCCTTGCACTTCCGGAAAACTGGAAGACATTCCTGTTGTTCCCGCTATATGCCGTTCACGTACTGCTTTGTCTGGTGTGGGGAAGAAGGTCGAGGTGGCTTCTCTTTTTATTCGGAGTGGGTTAGTTACAGTAAGATACGATAGAGGGTTGCAGGTGTACTCCGTATCTTACTCCGTATAGCTGACTAATGAGCTGCTACAGCCTCATTCGGCGTTCCTACTTTCGAGTAAGATACAAGCGCCTTTTGCCTAGCTGACCTCAGCCAATCCACGCTGATGCATCCATGCCCGTCTTATGCCTCCTTTTGATGAAAGGGGCGGTTTTGTTCCTGTTGTGTTCTTTGATTTAGTGGCCGCCATTGTGCTATGTCCTGCAATAGTGTCACTTTCCAGCCGCTCTCAAACCACTTGGCAGTTCTTCGTCCCTTATCGAAACAGCATCGCATCGCTAACCAGGTTGCGGACGGCCGGGTGAGCTGGCGCTGCTACCTACTCCATCCGCTTCATGTCTGCGCGAAGACTCGGGGGGGGCAGAATACTGGGAAGTGGCAAGGGTCTTGCCTCGTCAGATACCGCAACAACCGTCGGACCTACGCGGCCATCTAGCCTTCTCGCTCCTTCCGAGGCTAGCACGCTATCGCGTGGCTCTCAAAATGTCTACGGCATAGAACCTCTCTGCCCTGATGTGTCCAACCCACCACTTAATGCCGGCCAGGATTTGACGGCGAATATCAGCCTTGGAGCGCCATCCATACGCGGTAGCGGCCAGTTGTTCTGTCCAATATGCGAAGAGGAAATGGTGAGTACGAACCCTACTGCCCCTTTTCTTTTCGCCACCGTCGGTCAGCAATTTGTTAACTGATATTGCTTTCTAGGTCACGCTTCTACAGCTGAACAGGCATGTTATTACTTTGCGTGATCGACCCAAAGTCTATCAGTACTGACTCAGCCAGGCACATCGATGATGTGCACCAGGAATTACCGGAGATTCAGCAAGACGAAGTAAAGACTTGGTTTGATAAGCAGGTTTCGAAAGCCAAAAAATTTCAACCGCTGTCCGTTATCAACCAGAAGCTACGTGGACTGGACGTCTTCGAGCCAAACGAAACCACCAATACCGCCACCGCTCTAGGTGCTTCGCGGTATGGAAGCGGACCCTCGAGAACACCGCTGGAGACGGCCGACCCGGATGAGTTGGTCACGAGGAAACACTGGCAAAGGGCGACGGGGCACGATGTGTGCACTGACCCAACATGTGGAAAGGGACTAGGTCCTTTGAACGGCAACATCAATTGTCGGAGCTGTGGGAAGCTATTCTGCGAGGTACACACGATGTATCAGATGAAACTCTCGAGGTCGGCGAGCAGCGACCCCATACGAGGCTATTGGGCGCGTGTATGTGAGACATGCTATAAGTCGCGGCCAGGATACAGCGACTACCATGGCACCGAGGTCGACCTGACGAGTGGTTTTATGGCCGCCCGTAAGAAGCGAATCGAGCGTCACAACTTAGAGATCGCAAGGCTGGAGAAACGCCTCTCTCGGCTCACACAACTTCTGGCTCAACCCCCCCCGGAGGCTGCCGCGGCAACAAGTGGCGGGGTGGGTGGCGGGGCTGGGCTATTACTATCGCCTGTTTCCTCTTTGTCTGGATACAGAAGTGTGCGGAAGACTATCGAACAGTCCGTGGTGGCATGGGAAGACGATGCGACTGTATCGCGCTGTCGATTTTGCCAACAAGAGTTTGGATCGTGGACATTCCGTCGCCACCACTGTCGCGTATGCGGGAGAGTGGTCTGTGCCGATCCGCAAACAAAATGCTCGACTGAAGTTGGATTCAGTGTGGCAACACACAAGAAGGCCAACGATGCACAGAGTGGCAATGCGGGGATGGCGGCCTCGCCAGCAGCCTTGGCATCCGAAAAAACGAACATGGTTGAAAGTGGTCTAGTGAATGTCGACATTCGGATGTGCCGCGACTGCAGATGCACTGTTTTTTCCAAGAGGGACTTTGAGGCTGCTCTTGCACACAAGCCGGCCGACCAGCGGGCCTACGAAACCCTACGCCAGTTTGAATGGGGCATCCGACAGATGATGCCTTTGTTTCATAAGGCTCTACAATCCCTACAGCCTGAGAGCTCAGACTCAAACAAGCCGCCGCCGACGCACGCCCAGATACAAGAAGCTGCTAAAATCCGCAAGCGGCTTATGGACAGCTTTACCAAGTATAATCTGGCGGCGGTGCGGTTGCGTGATCTCAAGACAGACAGTGCCACGCAGCAACGCCTGCAGAGGGCCGTGTTCGCAGCTGCATCGAGCTTCTTACATGCCAATATGGTACCCCTGAAGCATGTTCCAAAGATGTTACGTGCACAGAAGGCCGGGAGTTTCGGAACTCACAGAAAATTGCTTGCTAGTATGAACGGTGCCAGCACGCACCTATCGCAGCTGCGCAACAGTGAATCTTTTGGCGATGGTGACTCGGCAAGTGTCGCTGGTAGCGAGGTAAGCACGGCCGTGTCGGTTCTGGAGAGTGAAGAGAAGGAGCTGCGGGAAAAGCTAGTGGTGCTAGAGGAGCAACGCTTTATCGTGCAACAGATGATGGACAACGCCCGGGGCTCACAGCGGTTCGAGGAGGTCGGGGCGCTCAATCGCAATGTCGAGGAGCTCGATAAGGAAATTGCGCGGCTGAAGCGGCAGGTCAGTGGTGTGGAGGAGCGGTGGGAAGGGCTGTATGCAGCCGGGGCGGCATAGTAGAGGAGAGTAGGCACTGCACCTGACTACCAGGATCGCACAAAGACTATATGAGGCGTTCTTTTAATGTTTGTCAATACGAAATGATACCAAGTACGAAATTATCACTCGAACCAGTCAGAGACAACCAACGACAGCACAATGTCCTGATAAGAAAGCCATCTCCCAATGGCTAACACCGCAGACTCAACCGGGAAAGCTCGCAAACACAAATTAATCAATACAGAACGGAAGAAAGGCTGGGTAAAGAAAAACAACACCGATCCCCAGTTCCTAGTGCACCACGCCTTCGACGCCCCCAAGAAACCGACGTACCCGGCCAAGCTCAAGGTCGCCTTTCTCGCTCTCCACAGCACGCGTGAGACCATCCAGGTGGTTGTCCACCTCAATATCCGAACATTTGGTTGCGAGAGCAACGAGGCGCCGAAACTTGAGTTCAATCTCGCGGCTGCGACTTTTGAGTGCCAACTCTGCCTGTCGTGTCTCGCTGGTGCGATGGTGCAGAGCATTGATTCTCGCCCGCAACACGCTGTCGGACGGCAAAGACGAGGGGTCCGGTGCAGCTGACACTTCCCTATCTTCGTTGACATTAGCAGCCGCGCTGCTAGAGCTTACGATGCTCTCCAGTCCCGCTTCCCAGCTGAATGTATCCAGCTCGCCGCGGTGACCACTCAATGTCTGCTCAAGCTCCATGACTCGGTACTGCTCCTCATCTCGTGCGCGCGACAAGTTGATGACCTTCTGACGCATTTGTTGCTGGGTTTTCGCTTTCTCCTGGAGCATTTCGAGGTTTCGCCGGGCTTCGCCTAGTTGCGCTGATGTTGTGCGCAAGGAGCTGTGCAGCGTGTCCACCACATGTTGCTTAGCCTTCATCTCCGATTGGAAGACCGACGCCGTTTCACCGAGAAGATGCGTTATAGCTTGGCTTCGTTAGTATTGCCACTTCATCAAAGTCGCAAGTGACGGAAGGGGCCCAGTGGTTCGCACGGAAGTGGAAGACCCCTTCCAAGAGGCAGAAGACTTACATGAAATGATCTCATCACTGCTCGTGCGGCTCCTTTGGCTACTGCTGTTGACAACCCCACTCAGCTCCCCTTCCAGCACAGCACCGTTGACACTGTCACCTATTCCGTTCCCCCCAACGCCAAAGTCCAGAGGTCGCAAGCCCTGTCGGTTCGGCAGATTGGGATCTGCACACACTTCCAACAGCTGAGAAATAATGCTGCGATTGCCAATCTTTGCTGCGATATTGAGGGCTGTATCCCCGGCTTTATCCTGTGCGTTAACAATCTCGCTCATGAACCGTGCGAGACCAAGCTTAGCCGGCATCGAAGAGGGCCCGTTGAGTCCTGATTGGGCAATCTGGCTACTTGGTGCACTTCCCTGGCGAACTACCCATTCGAGAAGACATTGTAGGTAGTACCGACTTGCTGCGCTCCGACCCTTGACAGAACTGGTTACTGCAATATGGTGCAGTACGGTACGGCCCTTTGCATCACGTACTTCGATGGTGCTTCCGAGGACATCCAGAAGGTCAGGCATGGAGTTGTGCTCGTGTGAGTTCGTGACAAGACAGGCACGCATCAAGGCAGTCTCGCCGGTCACGTTGACACGAAAGGGGTTGGCACCACAGGCAATCAGCGCACGCAGAAGAGGCATGCGCGATAGGGTTGCGGCCCAGTGCAGAGCAGTATGGCTTTGATTGTCAATAGGCATATCCAGCTCCGAAGGCGTCATTCGTCGTAAGATATCGTATCGCAGCTGATCGGAGCCCGCCGAGTCCATGAAGAGGGACATGAGTGCATTGCGCTTATTCTCAGCGTCCTGGGACACCTCAAATGGCAAAGGCGGAAGTGGGTTGAGGCCGTCGCCAGTTGAAGTGAGGTCAACGCCAGCTTGGCTATAGACAAAAGACTCGTTAGGCTCGGTTGGTGAGCCTGGGAAAGCGCAGGCGTTGGCGTGAGCTTCAGTCGACCCGTTGAACACAAAGCTATCGGCTCCAGTGGCCGTCAGACGAGCACGCTTGCGAGATGGCTCTCCGTTGTCGCCGCCGTTGGTTTGCTGGGTACTTTGAGTTTGAGGAAAGAAGGCGGCGGAGTCATTGTCTCGCGTATAATCGGATGCGAAGCTTTGTTGGGAATAGGCCAGATCATCACCCTGTGTAGACGGCTGACGCTTGAAGCTCGGGGCACGGGCGAGGTTATTTCTGTCGGCTGGAAAACCGCCCATAGCGCGGTTTCGAGGACCAGGAGAGTCGAAACGAGCCTTGCTAATGATACCAACCATATTGGAAGCCGTATTAGAGATACCCTTGAAAAAGGTGCTAGATGCGCCACTGGCACGGTTCTCGCCGCCTGAATTGTAAAGGCGTTTTCTCTGTGCGGCCATAGCCTGTTCCTTTGTCGGAGTGTTGAGATTTCCTTGTCCGGCTACGCCGCCGTCCTGGCCCATATCGTATGTAAGGAGAGGGCGAAGCAGCTCCTCAACACCATATTGCCTGCATACCTCAACACCGCGGTCGAAGCAGATCCAGGTGCCTTGGTACTTTCCATAGCCGCCTTGGATTTTTTCGTGCTCGCCGGTCTGAATCTCCTTTTCAAGGATCTTTGTGCGCTTGCCCTTGTCGACGCCAGCTACCTTCAAAATCTGTGTGGCGTTGAGCCACGAGTCGTGGCGGCGACGCATCACGGCCACACCATGGACCTCCAACTCATAGACATGGGTATTGGAATAGACGGCCTGCAACAAAATTAGGCCTCAGAAAATATCATATTACGAGAGTAAAAACACAACACTTACAGAGTAGATACCCATTGCTTCCTTGTCATCCGGCTTTGACTGTGAAGGCTCAGAGTAGGGGCGGTAGGCGGGTTGGGCGACAGACGCTCCCTGCTGGGAAGGGTGGGGGTTCATAGAGAAGGACTGCTGTGAAGAAGATTGAGATTGCTGAGATGCGGGTGGCATCTGAGTAGCATTCTGAGGAATCTGGGGCATCATTTGTGATGCCATATGAACCGATATCTGCACCGGCATCTGTGACGGCTGCTGACAGGGCGCTTGGTGTGACGCCTGTGGCAGAACCTGTGACGGAACCTGTGGCGATACTTGAGCAATGCCGTTCAAGGCACTTCCTGGGCGGTCGAAGGCGACAGCAGTTGTAAGCTGCTGCTGTGGTGGCGGATTAGATGGAGGTGCGGTAAGCTGCATGGAAGACAACGGTGGCGATGGGATCGGACCGGACAACTGTTGTGTCTGGGTCGACGGATGCGGCTGTTGCAATTGTTGAGTCTGTTGCAATTGCTGCGGCTGTGGTGGCGGCGGTGGGGGACCGCCTGTCGCCGAGAAGGAGGCGCGGTGAGATTGAAGGGACGTTGTAACGGTTGCTGAGGCCATGAGGAGGGAGGCAGGTCACGATGAGAGTACAGGGGGAGGATGAAAAGGGTTGGGGGAAGCCGATATGCCACAAAGATATGACAAAACGAAAAGTGAAAAGAGATGATGGGGGTTTGACCAAGGACGGATGCAAAAAGCCCCCCAGGAAGAAACCCAAGGAGAACGGCGATGATAGTCGACGACAGAGAGAGGGGGGAGCGAGTGAACGAAGGAAGGGTAGGACCGAGAATAAGATAGCCCTGGGAGGGGAATGATTGAACGAGAGGCGTGTGTCGCAGGCTCACGGCGACATAGAAAGTCAAAATGAGAAGCAAGTCCCGTTGTTCGTTGTCGGAAAGCCTCTCCTATGACAGATACTGCGCAAATGATGCGGCAGCAAGGGAGCGGTATTGGATCGCGAAAAGGGTTTGGTATGCGGGTCCTCGACGTGCGGAAAGTCAATTAAAGCGCGGGACGTGTCGCTTTCGTGATTTTGCGTGTTGCCGCACGACGCGCCTGGGTTAGTGCATAGTGGATAAGAAGGGCTGGGTCTAGTTGACCAATGACCACCTTTCAAATCTGCAAAAGAAGTACTCCGTACGGAGTATTATCTTGTATGCTTATCACCACAACAGGGGCCTGGCGTGTTGTTTCTTTCGCACGAAAGCCTTTCTTCCCGCAGCAGGAACTTTCGGTCACTATGCCCACGCCACCGCCGACCCTCGCGCGACCGCAAAATGCTCTCCATCTCTACCGCCACCTCCTCCGCGAAGCTTCCTACCTTCCACCAGTGTGTCGGGCTCGTATAGCACTCCGAATTCACAACCGCTTCCGGAAAAATCAGCACGATCGTTCGCCTGAGAACCGTTTGCGCCGGGCATGCCATGACCTCCGATATCTGCGAGCCGCAAACTGCGGGGACATGTCTCGCATGCGTCGGGTTGTAATGCTAGTCTTTGGCCGCATCGGCTGGAGGCGCCATGAGCTGATGGCCGAGCTACGTCGACCTGAGCAGCCTGATAGTTCAAACGTGCTGGAGGACCATCTTCGGACTACACAGCCGGCGCGCGACTGGCTGGACCGCTGGGATACAGCCAAAATGCTTGCTTTTGCAAAGAGCCAGGCCCGCCACAGGCTTCATAACTCGCCTCGGCCGTCGATCGGCACAAAAAACCTAGACCCGGCCATAGCTGTACCTCCAGCGAACGCTTGGGGGCGTCCATTTTCAGAGAAAGTAGCTCGTACCAAGTCACGGAAATGGTGGAAAGGCTTGGCTCACCGAATTCTACCGCCTGCCCCGAGAGGCGAATGGGAGCTGCTCAAGCAACTGGCGACCGGTCAGGTGGGACGGGAATGGACTATGCCACCGCGACGTATGGCGGCCAAAACAGAGAGAACGACAGCTGCTGCTGCTGTCTCTGAATGGAACTGGGAACAGTATGCCACACAACCAATTCGCTTGATTGAGCGGCCCCGCTCAAGGCGTCTCCGTGTTCTGTCCGGACCTGTCCGTGGCCCGACTGATTCTCCTTACGAAGGGCAAGCAATTGGGATACATCGCTACACTGCCCGGTTTTGGAGGAGGCTGTACGCAGAAATATGGCAGATGACGGCTGTTATGGAGAAGCGACCAGGTACTGGCTCCGGCTGGGCCATTACATGGGGTGGCCTTACGTTGTCTCCCATGCATTCGTCGGCCGCCAGCCGAGAGTTTTTCGAAGGTGTCGGCACGACTGGTGAAGTACTCCGCGTCTCACACGAGAAAGCGCAAATATAAGGCAATATAGGATAAAGAAACTCAATAGCCCCTCACCCATCCTGCTGCCTATTAATTATCGAGCAACCAGTGAAGGTAAACAACCAAAATGGGTAATTATTACTCGCATGCCCAGCTTGACCGAACAACTGGAAATATACCTATTGGCCTGCCAGCTTCACCAGGTCCTCTCCGTCAACACGCATTCCAACCCACTCGCGCATCATCTTCGCTCCGATACTTTCATAAAACTTGATACTCGGCTCATTCCACTTGAGTACACTCCACTCCAGTCTTCCGCCATCCATGGCCACTACCTCCTTGGCCAAGGTCACAAGCAGCTTACGTCCAATACCTTTCTTCCTACACGACGGTACCACAAAAAGGTCCTCTAAATAGATCCCCGGACGAGCACGCCAGGTGCTATAGTTATAGAAGTAGAGTGCAAGGCCGGCAGGTATACCCCCATTTGAAAAGGCGAGAAGGCACCGTGCGGGTCGCCCAGAGGATGTAGGCACCACCGGCGCCGAAGCACAGTCAGCCGTCTCCGGTACAGACTGTGCAAAGGCAAGGGTGTCTAAAAGTTTCTTTTCGGTGGCCTCCACACTACCAGCCTCGTGTTCATACTCGGCAAGGTCACGAATCAGTTGAAGGATCACTGGGACATCTATTATAGTGTCAGAAAGAGGTAGGGAGATGGCGGGTATGGCTGAAAAACAGCCATAAGAACTACATGTGCATATACGAACCTTCTCGTCTTGCAAAACGGATGGTGCAGTCATCTGGTGACATCCTAGCTAGTAGGCTGCTCGGGTTGGGGTTTTTGTAATAAACGGGAAACTGTTAAAGTAGAGATATCGTGGAAAACATGTGTAATATGATAGAGAGCTATTCAACCAATTATTTTACGACATGCATGCATATCGAAGATCACGTGCATCTCAGCGACCGAGTAATCGCAGGCGTAATAAGGCCACTTCGACCCTCATGACAACGACGACGAACGGTTCAATGGTCGTTTAGAGACAAGAGGCTATTGTTCCGAGAACGTCAACATGGGTGCTAACACCAAACCGCTTAGTGTTCACGAGTCTATCATCTTCTCGCCGAAGCGGGAGATGTCCTCGTCCCCCGACTTGAGGCTTTTGCACTTCAACGATGTCTACCACCTAGATCCATCGTCTGCTGAGCCAGCTGGTGGTGCTGCACGATTTCGGACAGTTGTCGATGAGTACCGTTCAAAGAGTCGCTTGTCCCAAGGGCAACCAGAGCTTATATCTCTCTTTTCGGGCGACGCCTTCAACCCCAGTCTAGAGAGTTCCGTCACCAAGGGAAGTCATATGGTGCCGATCCTGAACTCTATCGGTACAGCATGCGCCTGCATCGGAAACCATGATCTCGATTTTGGAACGACTCAATTTGATTATCTTCGAGCCAAGTGCACGTTTCCTTGGCTCATGGCCAACATTCTCGACCCTGCACTCGGCGACGACGTGCCAATTGGCCATGCACTGCGCACATACATGCTCACCTCGTCGAATGGTCTGAAGGTCGGCCTGCTTGGCCTCGGCGAACGCGAGTGGCTAGAGACTGTCAACTCTCTACCACCCAACATTATCTACAAATCGGCCACAGAAACCGCCAAGCAACTTATTCCGCAGCTGCGGCGCGACGGCGCAGACATCATTGTAGTCTTGTCACATGCGAGGGAACCCAACGATAACAAACTTGCCCAAAATCTCAACGGTGCAGTCGATCTTATTCTCGGTGGCCATGACCACTACTACTCACACAGTCTTATCAACGGGACGCACGTGTTGCGCTCCGGTAGCGATTTCAAGCAATTGAGCTACCTGGAGGCGTGGCGGAAACCAAACCCAGGAGGGAAGACGGCAACAAAATGGGATTTTGTGATCCGTAGACATGATGTTGTCTCGTCAATCCCACAGCATAACCCGACACTGAAACTCGTCGACGAGCTTACAGCAAAGCTGAAGCAGAGTTTGGACAAGGCGATTGGTTGGACTGCGGTACCCCTTGACGCCCGTTTTACGACAGTGCGTATGAAGGAAAGCAATCTGGGCAACTTTGTGTGTGATATCATGCGCCACCATTACCAGGCCGACTGTGCGATCATGGCCGCTGGCACCATGCGCGGCGACCAAGTATACCCGCCTGGGCCGATTCGGGTCAAAGACGTCACCGACTGTTTCCCGTTTGAAGACCCTGTTGTGGTGGTTCGCGTAACAGGCAAAGCAATCCTAGAGGCACTTGAGAACGGGGTGTCCCTCTATCCCGCACTGGAAGGTAGGTGGCAGGTATGGCTCTCCTCTAGGGGTTAAGAGGACAACTCACTGACTTTAACTTCCTTTCAGGCCGTTTTCCTCAGGTGTCCAATATCAAGTTTGCATTCGATCCGTCTCGCCCACGTGGATCGCGCATCACAGAGTGCGAGATCAACGGTGGTCCTGTAGACCTAGAACACCTGTACGTCCTGTGTACACGAGGATACATGATCCACGGAAAAGGTAGGCATTTTGTCCCCTTTCGATATGAGTCTCCCTTGCTCTCCCCCCAATTTCTCTCCCATTCATGCGCGCTGACCAACAGATGGTTACACGAGCATTTTGGCCCGGTCTTGCGGGGGCGTTGCCGAAGAGATTGTCGACGATGAAAATGGCATACTCATCTCTATGATGCTACGGCAATACTTTATGGCCATCAAGGCATTGGACCGATGGAAACATTGGAGTGCGTCCATGGACCGTCATTGGGGCCGCATCGCATCCAGCATTGACGCCAGCCACCCTCATCTTCAGGCAGCCGCATTATCAACTTCAAGCGGCGCACCACAACAGAGTGATGGTCATTGTCTTTCGTCGTGTGGCGACAGTAAGGGCTGGGATGCGTGGGCTGGCGGTCGGCTACGCCAGCAAAGATCTATTGGCAAGCCTTTTGATGAGCATGTCATCGACGACGCCACACCGGCTCCAAATGCGGCTGAAATCCAGCATATAGATCGGCAAATGCAGACCATGCGACGCGTGGTCCGGAAGTGGTGCCGATTGGCAGGCGTTACGAGCAGCCAAGGAGATGCGCTCGTAAAGGAAGAGTATGCAGAGCAATGGACCAAAGCCATCGCGCCGCGTCTCGAGGGCCGCATACGGCTGGTATCATAGCGTCCAAACATTTCTACTGTGCGAATCGATACGCAATAACACAATATTGTTCGCCTAGTTCGCCTGAAATATTTTAGTAAGCCGATATTACTAATGTCACTCACTAACCAGGCCAACTGTTGAGCCATCCAGTGTTCAAGCCACGCAACATCAACTCCTTCAACGACAATTCCACAGCAGAGGATGCCGCCTGGAACAACCCCCCGCTCACAACCGCCAAACCCCAGTGGTCTGCGCCAAAGCTTCACATTAAGCTCAGCACCTTCATCCTCCCGCCATGATAGGTCGCCAGCGCGTAGTTTCAGCCCACAGCCCTCGCCCCGAACGCGTGCAACGGCTCAATTGGATAGCTCCCGCGATGGCCGCGGTGTGGACCATTTCAGTGACCTGCGGCTCGACAGTACCGGTCCCAGCGAGTCCCCTCCTCGCGCACAGCCTGACATCTCCTCGTCCGAGACCACGGCCTTGCTTCGGGGTGTATACATGGACCACTACTGCTCCAACGTTGGCCGCCCTTGCGACCATGGTACCTTTTCACCACGACCTTCAAGCCGGGATATGAGCGTCAGTGACTCTGACACCGGAAACGATGCTGAATCCGGTGGCCCCAGCAGCCGGGCGCCCATCCTCGACGGCCTACGCTCGACGTCTTCTGGCAGCCCCGGCAGCAAAGACTGGCGCCATAGCCTGGCCAGGAAAGTGCGCAGTAAAAAAATGAGCACCTCGAGTGCCCTGGCAGAAAGGCACGGCTTAACTGATACGGGCACAATGTAAGCTTTGCCCAGTCCACCACAGCTTGCCGGCTTTGTCCATGTGCTGATGGTTGTTTCTGAATGCCGTGCAGGTACCTTGCATACTACATCCCGTCAGTCGTTTGGATGAATCAGTATAAGCCTTCTTATTTGAAGGGCGACTTTGTCTCGGCAATAACCGTTGCCGGAATCTACCTCCCTATGGCTTTGTCATTTGCCAGCAATCTTGCCCATGTTCCAGCCATTAACGGATTGTACTCTTTTGTCTTCAGCCCCTTTCTCTATGCACTCCTCGGAAGTTCCCCGATGATGGTCGTTGGGCCGGAATCAGCCGGTTCTCTGCTAGTCGGTACTGTGGTTCGCTCTGCTGTTGACCAGGGAAAGGGGGGGGAGGATGACGAGGTGCTGCAGGCTAGAATATGCGGCATCGTGACCGGTATGGCCGGCGCTATTGTCTTGCTTTCTGGAATTACCCGGTTGGGTTTTCTTGACAGTGTTCTATCGAGGCCTTTCCTACGCGGATTCGTCTCTGCAATCGGGGTTGTTATTTTCATTGACCAGCTTGTCCCGGAACTTGGCCTCACCACCGTGTCCTCCGACGCCCCGGGCGTCCTCCACGGGAGCACTGTTGACAAGATGCGGTTTATTGTGGGCCATCTAGACAAAGTGCACACGCTCACATTAGCTATCTCTGCTGTGAGCTTCACGATCATCATGGTGTGCAGGTAAATTTATGAGAAAGCCCGTGCTTTTTACAGAGTCTTTAGCTGATTCACATCAGGTCTATCAAACGTCGCATTCAGCCGCGCTACCCAGGTATCGCATATGTCCCAGACCGTTTACTGGTCGTCGTTCTCTCCGCATTTTTGGCCTGGTTCCTGGAATGGGACAAGCAGGGCGTGCAGGTTTTGGGAAGCGTCAAAGCCGCATCTGGTCATCTCTTCACCTTCCACTGGCCCTTCCAGACTTCGCACATGCCATACATCCGAGATTCTATGAGCACATCGTTCCTAATCGCACTTCTTGGTTTTTTTGAGTCGTCTGTTGCGGCCAAGAGCCTGGGCGACCAAAAAAGCTTCCCGGCGATCCAGTTCAGTGCCAACCGGGAACTCGTCGCACTAGGTGTTGCCAATTTTGTTGGCGGATGTTTCCTGTCCTTGCCAGCCTTTGGTGGGTACGCGAGAAGCAAAGTGAACAAGTCTACCGGGGGGAGGAGCCCGATGAGCTCGATCTTTTTGAGCATGATCACTCTTGCCTCTATCCTGGTCCTCCTTCCGTACTTCTATTACCTTCCTGTGAGTTTTCCGCTGTTTGTACAGTCCCCTCTGGTGCTGTCTGGTATCACTCGTCGATTAACAGAAAGGTAGAAACCTGTCCTCAGTACGATGATCAGCGTGGTCGCATGGTCTCTGATCGAAGAGGCTCCGCATGACATCTCGTTTTTTATTCGCATACATGCCTGGCCGGAGATTGGCCTTATGGCAATCATTGTGCTTGCCACTATATTCTATTCCCTCAACATGGGTATTGCCATCGGCATCGGCCTCTCCATCCTTCAGGTCATCCGCCATGCCACGCGACCTCGTATTCAGATTCTTGGTCGTATTCCGGGGACAGATCGGTTTGAAAACGCAGAGGACCAACCAGGGAGGCTCGAGTTCATCGAAGGCTGTCTCATCGTCAAGATCCCTGAACCTCTGACCTTCGCCAACACGGGCGAACTAAAAACCCGGCTTCGGCGACTAGAGTTTTATGGTACTAGCAAGGCCCATCCTGCTCTTCCACGCTTGCGGATGGAAGAGCACAACCGCAACATTATATTCGACATTCATGGAGTCACGAGTATGGACGGCTCTGGGACGCAGGTTCTGGAGGAGATTGTCCGCACTTACCGTGAAAGGGGTGTGCGTGTTTTCTTCAGCCGTGGACCAGACAAGACACATGAAGTGTGGCATCTCATGCAGCTTTCGGGTATCATGGACATCATTGGTGGCGAGGACCACTACGTGACCGATGTGCAGGAAGCGCTGAAGATGACAGAAGTCGAGGAAGGAAGTGAACTCGGCGTCAGAGAGGACATGCTGGTATAGCTGTTTCGTTTTACTTGTTGTTGCGGTGCGCTCTTCCGTATTACATACTGTTTTTGTGCTTTAATTTTCTACCTATATTTAGCATAGCGCAAAGGCCGTCTGGGATATGAGTTCACGCCAAATGCCACTTGACGAAAAAAAGAGTGTGGTAAACATAGGTTGAGCGGAGAGAAAACATGGTTGTTGGTGGGACAGACTTTGGCCGTACCTTGACTTGCGCCCGGCACGCCATGCATCCGTTTTTATGAACGGCAAGTATCTCACACAGCCAGGACATGGCAGGGAATCATATGCTGAGTTCGATCGGGAGTGCAGATTCACAAACGGGAAAAGAGAGCTGACGACGATGCCCGGTGCAGTTTTGTGACGGGTAGATGATCATTGGGTGTCGAGTCATGAAGAATAATGGACCGGAACAAGAGAAGCGAGTCAAGGCATCTCAGCAACAGAGAACAATGCGGATATGAAAACGCGAAGAGCAGAACGGAGCAGAACCCCGCCTCCCTCTTTAGCCCCCGAGACTTAAAACCATGTCGCACTCGTCGTTACTAAACAACGAGTCTTAATCCCGAATTAGATGCCATCCATTGCGCCTCCGTGGCCCTGCTCATCCCCCCCTTCTGGATACTCATCATCGTACTGCCGTTTCGAAACCCCCCTCCTGAAAGAGACGTTTTGCATCTGTACACTACTCAGGATCACGGGCCCATGTGTGTCGTCCCTTTCATGTAGCTTTCTTTTCCTTGGATTTCCTTCGACCCTGGACTCCGAGCTGGGTGGCCCTGCTTCTCTGATCGTTTCGGGCGTTCCAACCAATTTTTGTGATTTGAGCGCGCGGGGAGTTTTAGGAGCTCTGGGCGACTTGCGCTTTTCGAAAACGTCACCACTCTCTCCGTCGTCGCTGGGCTTGTCTATAAACTCTCTGATTCTTTTTTGGAGCGGGCGGAAACAAACACGAGCGGAGTCAGTACTTCCGTAGCCACAGAGCCGGGTGAACTTGGCCCAGTCAAGCTGGTATATTAGCACAAACAGGGCAACAGAAACCCAATTGGTTATCCTCCCGTCATCATGGTGGTTGGGGACCCAAGCGTCAAGGAACTGACCGGTGGTGGTTGGCTGTGGTCTTTCAGAGACAGAAAGGCCGCAGCGACTAGCAACAGCTCACGCTCGTTGAGCCCAAGGCGCCCGATGGGCATATTTGCCAGCTTGGATGCCATGTCCGTCAACAGTCAGGGAGGGCCTAGGTGATGTCCTGGTGGGATCTTGCTCTTTAGTCGCGTGGCTTCGACTGCTTGGGCGGTCTGGTTGAAATGGGTGAGGTAGGAGTCGCGGTCTGGGCGAGAGGGCTCTACCGAAAAAAAGCCGTTAAATAAAAAAGCCCCCGGGGGGAGGACGCAGGAGTTTCCTTGTCGAAAGTAAGGAGATAGTAATCAGGGTAAACGGGTTGGGGGCAGATGGAAAGCCAACGGAAAAGACAATGAGCAGGCACAAACGAATGAAACCCGGAGGAGGCCAGAGAATTAATTCTCTACAGGATGCGAGAAGGCAAACGCCTTTGTCGTTACAAGACTGCTACGTGGTCCGCTCGGCCGCGGCCTGCGAGTAGGTCATGTGAGTGGAACAGCTTTTGGCCTTCTCTTATATTTAGATTCACGCAGAATAGAGACGACTAAACGCATTGTATTTTACCTCCCAAGATTCCTCAATGCAGCATGTCCTTGCCCTCAACCCACCCGAAAAGGTGTCCTCGCTCGACGAGACATCCCTCCGCCCTCAGATATCCTGCGCG
The DNA here is from genome assembly GCA_001676865.1 of Ceratocystiopsis minuta. Taxonomy (NCBI): domain Eukaryota; kingdom Fungi; phylum Ascomycota; class Sordariomycetes; order Ophiostomatales; family Ophiostomataceae; genus Ceratocystiopsis; species Ceratocystiopsis minuta. The sequence goes on along the minus strand of LZPB01000124.1, from coordinate 23,256 downwards.
TCCTCTTCGGTCACCGTACCAAGGTCGATCTTCGTGGCAACGGCCTTTACTTTTTTGAGCGGCGAGCCATCCTCCCCGCCAGAAATGCCACCCTTCCGCTTGGGTGTGGTCACCCTTCTGGCGGAGACGGTGGCGTCGGACCCCCCCCCCGCGCCGGAACCGAACACCTGGACTCGAACCTTCTTCTTAATCTCGCCAAGACGTTTACGGGCATTGGCCACGCTCGGATACCCTGCCAGTATGGCGAATTTGTCGAAGTCGATCTAGTAAAACCCGAGTCAGAGATAGCTCACGGACGAATACGCGGGGGCAGCAGAAACATATAGAACATAATGCGGGAAAAGAGAAAGGAAGCAGCTGACATTGTCCCCATTTGCGCACGACAGCCAGGCAGCAGTGAGATGGCGCAGGTCTCGCTCCGTCAGAGCGACCTCGGAGAGAGGCTTGATGGGCGTATCACCTCCCATGCTTGGAAACAGTATGCTCAGGGTGAGAAAGATTTGGTACGAGTTGGATTGTAGCAGAACCGCGGTGAGGACGAGATTGGTAGGTAGAGGAAGGAAAGGGGAGGGCAATCGGAGACTATGATCAATAAGAACGAGGAGAAAAAAATCGGTATGGAACTCTGGATGGAATCTTTCCCCCGGGGTATAGTATTCACTGGCGTCCGGACTTGGTCTGGATTATTCTAAAAATAAAAAATCCCTTCCCGGAGACGGAGTTCGAAGGTAGAGAGGTCGTCGTCATGCCGACGGTAGCAAACGCCCACAAAGTGCAAACAAGGGGCATAGCCGTAGCACAGTGTCTGAGGATAAAGGAAGAACGAAGGAACAAAGGAAAAAAGGAGAGGACCAAGCTCCATTCGAATAGCCGTCGGTCTCATGCGCCTCCGCCAGTCCTAGATTGATCTACAGCAAGCATAGAGCCAGCAGACAACATGGTAGCACCTTTAACCCTCATCAGACATCACCGCTGTCGTCCGAGCCGACAACATTTTGTGGCATGTGTTCTCCCTGAGGTATCCCGACAGCCCCATCGGGCGTGCTCGGTGCCTTGCTCCTTGCCTTCTTGGCCCTGCCCGCGTTCGGCGCATCCCCGTCCCCGGTGGCTCGCTTACGAGATGTGGACGCCCTGACGACAGGTGAAAGCGGCTCTTCATCGTCACCAGCGAGGTGACCACGGTATGCCTTGACTTTCTTTTTCACGGTGCAGAAGACAGTGGACGCCGTATGGCTATTTTTGAGTCCGAGAACACGGGCGAGGCGGTCGTAGTCAACCTGCCGAGAAAAGGTCAGTTGCCAAAGAGCCTGGTGAGAAAGCAGACCGTCCCGCACCAGTGCCAGTAAGAAACATCAAACAAGAAAAAAGCAGACCTGCGGATCAGCTCCTTTCACGCAGATCCAAGCAGCCATGAGAATCTCCTGCTCACGCGCTGACAAAATAGGCTTCACGGTGCCACCCGCGAACTTGGCAGGGGATGACATGATCAGGGCCAGGATGATGGATATCCAGCGTGCTTGATCTGGCGAGAGCGGGGGACCAGAAGCTAGTGTCCGGACAAGAGAGCGTGCCGAGGAGAGTGCTTTTCGTAGATTGAACGATGTGGATTTCTGTTCTTGATGTTGCCGAAAAGATGGAAGGCTTGTCGTCCTTTATACTCGTAGCGATCCGATGATTCACTGCAGAAAGGGGGCAGGGGATGGAGAAAATACACCGTCGTCGATAGGCGTCGGACCGGAATACCATGGACGATGAGCATTGCTCGTGCAGCCCTCTCCACTTTCTCCCATCCTATTCATAGCATCCCACTCACTCCTCTCACTCACTAGGGCCGTGATCGTCCAGACTACAAAGTCCAACCACGTGCCCTTTAACGTGAGCAAACGACCAAACAATTGCAAGCTCAATAAAAAAGCTATTGCATAAAGTTACATTGTAGGGCCGTTTTACGGTCATCAGGCACACTTCGTCAATAGGCGCACCAAAGACGCCCCGCCCTCTAGATATATCTCAACCAGCCTCATCACCGCCAAGCATCATCCGCCGCCTAAAGGCGCTACTCGCACAGGCTGGCCGCCACCGCGGGCGCTATGTACCGCAGCTGCGGGAAGGGTCCTGGGTACGAATCCAGGGTGCTACTTCACGTAACGGAAGCGGTGGCACATTGTAGGCCCGCTGCACGGTCGAGATGGAAAGTTACTGGTCGGGTGGGTACTAGATATCAAGTACAAATAAATGCATCGGGGGGCCATTGGATTGTGCCTTTGCCGCCGGCGTATCGTTAGGTGCTGAGTAAAATACTCGTAGGTGAGCTGGCTGGAGTAGACAGGGAGACGGAAAAAGACACGGAATCGAGTGATTGAAGAAAGAAAACAATAACAACGTGTACGACTACTCTATATTACAGCGTTGCTAGATACTGGCAGTACCACGTGCTAGATCACGTAACAGAAGCTCCGCGCTAGTTTGTTGTGGCTCCAAGTAAAAAATTCAAGCACCCGAGCTTGCTTTCTTCTTTCCACTCGTACACAACACCATCGTTTGTACATCGGGTTTTTATTCATTTTCTCCTCGAGCCACCTACCACAGCCACGACTACGACCGCGACCAAACGGCACAAACGCCAAGAGCCCGCATCATTCTCGCACACCGAATTGAAAACGAAAAATTGCTTTTTTCCCTGCGTACCGTTTGCTTACGCATCTACGATAGCACCATCAATTGGCCCTGATCTCTGAATACAGAAGTACGCCGTTCTCGTTGGTCTGCGCGTTTCCATCCTGCAGCTCGCCCTCCCTCCGTCTTTTTTTTCTTCATTTGATATATCCAACCTTGGTTCGAGGTGGCTCTCAACAGCACAGGAAAATAAAACCAAGCACACGCGCAGAAACTGCCGATGTTTCCCCAGCTGACCTAACCAGCAGTCCGGTCCCAGAGCCGATTCGACTCATTATCGTCATTGTCTTCAATCAGTTGCCCCCTCTTTCGCGGAGCTTTCCATCTGCCGTCGATATTCTCCGGACTACCATCTTCTACTTATTCACAGCATGTCTTCCAGCACACCGACAAGTTTTGCTTCTGCAGCAGCAGGCCAGTCGCGGGGATCGCGAGCTGGTGAGAATGGCGAGTGGTATGCCTCCCTTATCCCCCTTCGCATTCTTTCTTCATATTGTCCTTGTGTTTCTCCGTGCCGTGGGTTTGTTTCCTTCCTCCTTCTTGCCCCGCTAACCTGCACTCTCATAAGGCACCGGCGCGATGGCCGTCCCGCTAACGGCACCATGACTTTTCGTCGCTCGTCTGCTGCGCCTACCAGTCAACATATACAGAGCGCGCCCGATTCATCGCCTGTTGCCTTGCCACCTGTCGCCGAATCCCACTCCACGCGATACTTGGCGCCACCCGACGGTTCATGCCGGTACTCGCGCGACCAAATGCTCAACATCTACAAAGGCACTTCTGCGGAGCCACTTGATGTGACAATGCTACTCTCTTATGGTTGGACTTCCAACCAAGTCAATGGAACCGCTAGGGGATGGGGGAAAAACTCGGAGGGGACTGTCCCCCAGGACCCTACGGTGTGCTGGGAATCCGTTGGCTGCCTCAAGCCTGTTGGTTTGCAAGATATGACACCCGCAGAGAAAGAGGTGTGTATCCTATTATATCCCGGGTTTTTGGTTACCCTTATCTTCTCGATCTAATCGTGTTGGATTTTAGGTCTTCTCCGACGTCAATTCGACCCTGAAACCACAACAGCAAAAAGACAGCAGCCAGGGAAGCGGAGTTGTTGGCGGCAGCGTCGTTCCTAATGGACGGAAGACCTCGGTCTCCCACGGAAGCGGCTACAACAACGGGCAATCGACGTCCTCGATATCTGCAACTCGTCCCGCAGCCCGGCGCCGCGAGACACCGGATAATAATCCATTCCCGAGTGGTACTGGCAGCGGAAGTGGAGGTATGGCGTCACCTACTTCCAATCGAACGCCCCGCGACGAATCGTGGTTTGGACGAAGGAATGCCGATACCAAGGAGCAGCAGCTGTTGGAAGAGCCAGGCGGGGAGGATGCAGCCAGAACTCCGAACCTGGGTTCTGTGGGCCGTGGAAACGGTCCTAGCTCTAGCAGCGGTCTAGGAACTTCTTCATCTCTCTGGGGCGCACCCGGTCCAGCGTCTGGGGCAACGACTGGTGTCACTATCGGCTCAGCTATGGGTGCGTTTGGTAGCTTTTCCTTGCCAGCAACGATCAGCGAAAAGAGGTTTGGAAGCACGCGTGGCGAGAGCCGTCTTGCACACCTGATTCCGAAGCAGGACGCCCTGGATGCCGTCGCAAAACAGCCCGGTAGTGTAGCTACTGGCGCAAGTGCAAAGGAGTCTTGGCGGCCGCGTCCACGGACCGACACTGATCCTTTTTCCGAGGACGGTGGCATTACAAACAGCGCAGTCATGGGAGGCAACCACCAGCAAGACCTTCGTGTCATCGACACGCCTGTGAAAAGCTCGAACTCCGACTTTGGTTTGTCAGATCTACATTCTAGTGGATATGTCGATAAGGAGACTACGGCCAGCCCCGAGACCAACCCATTTGGTAGCCCTCCTTCTGACCGGGCCATTGATGAAGAGCGCCTTCAAGGTGTCTCTGCATTTACGGGTATGGTGGGTGGCGGCGGAAGCACTGCTGCTGTATCTGAAAACGCTGTCAACTTCAACTCCCTCCGCGGATACCCAGCGAACGCCTTTGATGGTAGCGACAGAAGCCAAACCTCTAGTGTAGGTGCAAAGGGGTTTCCAGGTCTCAGCAATATTGCTGGCTGGGGCAATCCGATGGCCGCAAGCACACCAGATCGGGAACGCAATGCCTATGTTGGCGCCTTTGGGAGTTCTTTATTCAGCCCTGTTGCGGGGGAGCTGCAGTCTCCTGGATTCGGCGGTATCGGACCGGGTAGCGGCTCTGGCGGTGTATTTGGAACACCATCCATCGGCAGCACTGGTGGATCTCTTCGAGCTGGAACCAGTAAGCTCGGGTCACTCTTCCCAGCAAGCCTGCAAACGCAGGTGGCCAGCGGTCAGGAACAAGAGGGTGGTTTGAGCGACTCCGTCCCTGAACTTCGGCAGATCAATCCACTCGGGGCAATCGGCAGGGAGACCATTGGTTACCAGATGCGTGACACTGACAACGGGGGCCTCCGCTCTTCCCGGGCCCTTTTTGAGGACATGGTGGAATCCAGTGCAGCATCTGTTGGCACGGGCAGTGCCTTTACCACCGACCAGCAACCACAGCCGGGAATACTTGCTTCGTCTTCGTCGCCTCTCCCACAACCGCAGGCGTTTGATTCTGGTCTGCGTCCTAGCACGGAAACACCTCCAAATGCACCGCGGACTATGGTCATGCCTGATCGCATGCGTTGGGTGTACTTGGATCCCCAAGGGCAGACTCAGGGTCCCTTTACTGGCCTAGAAATGAACGACTGGTATAAAGCCAACTTTTTCACTGCCGACTTGCGGGTGAAAAAGGTCGAAGATACAGAGTTCGAACCTCTGGGCCAGCTCATTCGGCGCATCGGCAACTCAAGAGAGCCATTTCTTGTTCCTCAAATGGGTATCGCCCACGGCCAGCCATCACTCAGCGGTACATTCGCACATGGCGACCGTGGCACAGTCATTCCTCCTCTAGTTGGAGCATTCCCCAGCTATGGACGAACATTGACCGCCGAGGAGCAAAATAACTTGGAACGACGCAAGCAGGAGGAACAGTACATGCTTGCGCGCCAGCGTGAACTGATGGCTGTTCAACACCACCCTTTTCCTGCAGGGCGCGTCCCTGGCGCCCCAGGTGTCCCTGGTGCCGCACTTCATCACCACTCCAGTGCCCATAGTCTTCACAGTCAACCAAGCTACGGCAGTATCGCATCACCACTGGCCACTGCCCCGCCTCCTATGCTAGGCGGACTTGGGGCTACGTCAGGCTTTTTTGACCACACGACGCTGCCCTCGACCGCGATGCCCCCAATGAGCTCGGGCTCAGACTTTTTGCGAGACGATGGCAACTTGCAGGAGCGGCAGCTGCTCTCTGATTTGCAACAGTCAACCGACGGTGTTGTGAACATCTTTTCCCAGCAGTCATCCGCGCTTCCAGTTGAACGTGCATCTCTTAACCATCTACCCACTGCCGAACAATTGCAGAAGGACCCCCAAGGATTCAGCGAGCGGCTCAAAGAGTTCAAGCAACTACGCAACCAGATGGATGCAAACGACATACCCTTGGGCATTGATTCTTCTACTGCTGCAACCGCGACCGGGGGCCTTCAAGATGGTCAAACGCGTCGTCAACAATCCGTTGCTGCAGAGACCGTGGATGATGTTGCATCGAAAAGGCATCCTCAAGATTCTAAGAAGGTTAGCAGCAATGGTGAGGAGACCTCCTCGCCGCTGCCTTCTTTGTCGTTGACTCAGCAGGTACAGAACACACAGGCAGCGGTTGCGGCCGCCCAATGGCGTGTTGTGCATCCAGATGTCCCATCAGAAGCGAACCAGACCGACTTACCGATGCCTTTTCCGCCTCCACAGATGGACGGATTAACCACACCTCTTGCTGCCCCTACCGCGCAGCGCACACGTTCCACGCTTCCAGACCAATATGCGACGAGTCGTTCTCAGTCTGAGACCCCCGAAAGCGCAGCAGCAAACTCAATTGCACAGCCTCCCCCGCTTGCACCGTGGGCCCGGGAACTGGGCGCGGAAGGCCACCGAGGGCCAAGCCTAAAGGAGATCCAAGAAGCCGAGGCTAAGAAAGCGGCCAAAGCTGAGGAGGCTGCTGCTGCTGCGCGCAAAGCCGCAATTGAGCATGAAGCCATTCTCTTACGTGAGCGTGAAAAGGCCAATGCTGTCCTTGCTCCAGGTCTGCCAACGACTTCCACGTGGGGCAGTGGAACGCCAACCGCCATTATACCTCCCTCTACTCCATGGACCAAAGCCAGCACAGGCAAAGCCGGCGTCTCTATTTCATCTACCGGCAACTCCTCGCACAGTTCTACTGAGAAAAAGAAGTCGCTGGACGAAATTCAGCGTGAGGAAGAAGCGCGCAAACAGAAGAGCAGGGAATTGTCAAGTCAAGCTCTCTTGTCCGGCGCCCAAAGCGGTGGTAAACGATACGCTGATCTTGCCAGCAGGGCCCAGCTCCCAACAGTGCCAAGCTCTGTTACTACAGTATCACCTGCGCTTACTGTCGTCAGCCCTTCAAGCGGTAGTGGATGGTCCACGGTTGGTGCGGGTGGCAAGGTCAAAATTTCTGCCGGGGCCATCGGCCGCTCTGTGAGCTCAGCAGTCCCCCCCGCAAAGGCACCCACTGCGCTACAGAGCAGCATTCGACCCGCGTCTAGACCGCCTCCTGGATCTGTCGACAAGGCCAGTGGCGGCGGCGTTGCTATGGATGAGTTCAATAAATGGCTTCATCGCGAACTTAGCCGCGGCGTTTCAGATGGCCTGGATGGTATGTTTCGTTGTTGCTTCAAAGCTAAAGCTGGAGCCTCGTTGCATTGTATGCTAACACCTGACAATGATTTTCAGTTAAAGCCATTATGGAGGCCCTACTAGTGCTGCCAATGGACCAATCTCTCATTTCCGAGGTGGTGTATTCCAGCTCCAAGACTATGGATGGCCGCCACTTCGCCGAGGAATTTATTCGCCGCAAGAAGCTTGCCGACAAGGGTGTCGTCGAGAAGCAATCTGGCACATCGGCCTCAAACGAGAATAAGAGTGGTGGTGGATGGAGCGAGGTGGCGAAGAAAGGCGGTCAAAGCAAAGAGGAAAGCGTATCGGCTGGGTTCAAAGTCGTCCCCGGCCGCAAGAAGGGAAGGAAATAGTAGCGTCTTGTATGGAAAAATATACTTTGGGCTTTGGAAGGAAACGTTCGTATTGTCGGTCCAAAGTCGAAATAGGCGTAAAATCGATGCTGTTGTGTCTCGCTCTGATTTGCGCCGCACCGTGCCCTTGAGGCGCCGCCTTTGATGCTTGCTTACCTAACAACGCGAGGTGACGTTCGGGAGGATAAGATCTAAGAACAAAATTCTGCGTGAGAAATTTGCGATCGTTGACAACTAACAAGTTACTGGCTGTAAACCGATTATTTGACCCCATGTCAAGAGGCAGAGCCATGGACCTTCCGACCGCCCTCAAAAATGGCCAATACGCCCACGTTCTTGTCAATGAGCGGGCTAGGCCTTTCATTCGAGCTTTCGTCAAACAAACACTGGATAGCCACGCTGGAGCTGACGAACCAAAAGACCCATCACGCCAAAGCCAAGCGCTCGAAGATACTGAAATCACATACGCTGGTGATGATGCAGCAGCGCATTGTGTGGGCATTGCTGCCTTGGCAGCATTTCTGCAGGCCAATGTCACGGGGCCCGTGTTGGAGTCGGCAGTGCTCGTTGAACAGCTGTGGACGGGGCTGGAACATGGAGCAGAGGCCGCAACGTCCCTGAGGCGAGCTTGCCTTGCAAGCCTAGACGTTGACGGCGTATCTGTCTATCCCTACATCAAATATGTTGAAATGTTCTGTTTGGCGAGATGGGTCTTTCTGAGCTACTTCGATGACGGCCAACGATTGCACGAAGTCATCACCACGGATGCCAAAGAAGAGGCTGACGGAGAGGGAAGAGAGAACGACCCTGCGGAAAGGGTCTTGGCGTGGCTGAAGCTGCGCATCCATTCTTGGCACTACAAACTCCTTATGGAGCCAAATCCAGGGCCGGGCTCTGTGTTCAATAGGCAGACGCAGTGGAGCGATCTTCCAAGTCTTCAAGAATCCATCCAAGCATGTTTGAACGAGGCTCAGGGAGATATGAACACTGGTGCCTGGAGGCGACAAGCGCAAGTCCAGTTTTTACTGGAGAAAACCAACGTGTATTCCATGCTAGGTTTAGACAACAAGGCCCGAGAGGCACTGGACATGGCGGCGAGGGCCAACCATTTCGAGTATGCCCTGTCCGGTGCGCTGGGAAAACGAACACGGTTCCAAGACAAGAGCACCAGTCAACTTGTTATCCTGGCAAAGAGTGCATTAGAGCCGTCCGAGTCAAAGTTGGGACTGGGAGATGCCGCTGGCGACGACGAGAAGGGAGAGGCTGCGCGAGAAGCCGTCGAGAAAGCCATTCCAAAATCGCTACAACTCAATAACGACACCCTGTTCGAGAATATTGTCTTCACAGATACAGGAAGCATCACGGGTTCTGGGGGAAAATGTGCCACGGAAGAGTGTGCTGCAGAAGGCACCGATGAACAAACACAGACAAGCGCCATTCCGCCTTCGTTACGGGACCTAATGCCGGGTAGCCAGCCGCAGCTGTCGCCACTCGACCAGATTATTCTTCTTTCAGCGGCCACGCTGAAGGATGCATTCTCGCCAGCAGATGCCCTTACTCTGGAGGAGATCTTGCCTTATGCAACTCGTGTCCTATCGGACAAGGTGACGAATTGGCAGATTTACTCGCAAGCTCTGATTATCCGATCCCGGATCGAGATGCATCGGAGCCGCACTGTTGAGAGGGGCGTGCTGCAAATGCAGGCCGTGGTGGACCAGGTCGTTGTTGCTTTGAACGCAGCGGACACAGCAGGAGAGGCCATGTCACCAGACGAAAAGGCAGCACAGGATCTCCCATCGACCCAGGTGTTGGAATCTAACGAAGACTCTGTCTCTGAAAGGCCAATGACCTTCTTTCCGGCAGCGAAACCAAGTGAAGAGGCACCCCCACAAGTGCGACTTCGATATATCCATGCGCTAGCAACACCACCTCGCTGGCATCTAGAGTCTGAACTGGCATTTGCGTGGGCTGGAATTGGTTCTCTTGCTTCTGCCCTTGAGATATTCAAGAGGCTGAGGCTGTGGGCTGAGGTTGCACTCTGCCTGGCAAGCAGCAGTGGTGCGGATGATGAGGGGGGCAGAGGTGCAGGTGGTGAGGAGAAGGCAAGAGCGTTAGTTCGCTGGCAACTGTTCCATGCCACAAAAGCTTCTCTAGAGCCGAAGGGCGCTGAAGATGGGTCTGGATTGGATATCTTGGCCCTGCGGTCAGCTAATTTCTATGGCGCTGAACGAAACCCTGCTCCTCCCAACGCACCTCGCCTTTTCTGCATTTTGGGCGATATTGAATCGGAGCCCCAGCATTACGAACGAGCCTGGGAGCTGTCTAAACGCTGCTACTCGCGTGCACAGCAATCTCTTGGTGAACACTATCTACAGCAGCACAACTGGGACAAGGCGCGTGAAGCCTACATGAAAGCAGTGAGCGCTAGCCGGCTGAACCCACAGCTATGGAGTCGCCTAGGTGACATCGATCTGAGATTGGGTTTATACGCCGATGCTGCTGATGCGTTTGGTCGTGCCATTGCTGCAGCCAGCGACACAACGGGTGGCGAAGACGCGCGAACTTGGAGCAATTTGGGCAGCTCCCTGTATAGTCTGTATACAGAATGTGTGGCGAACCAGAAACGAAAGGAAGGGGGAACAGGCACAGGCAAGGATGCCAGGAAGAGAGGCGATGCGAACGTGGAAGAGTCTACGGACGGGGACGAGAGTTCGGTCGAGGACGCAGCTCATGACAAGAAGGTGGAAAAATGGACAGAACCGGGAGCCGGCCGGCATGGAGAAGACACAGAACCGGCCATCCTCCTCTCTCGAGCGCTTGCGGCTTTCAAGCGCGGAGCGACGATTTCGCATGACAACTGGCGGATCTGGGATAATGTTGTCACCCTAGCATCAAGGATGCGTCCGCCAGCTATTGGCGATATGGTGTTAGCTCTCCGCAACATTTTGACGTTACGCAACACGGAGAAGGCGGTTGACGCTGCGATCCTGCGCTCGCTGCTCAGCAAGGCCGTCCTCACGAAGCCACGACCGGCCAATGGGTCACCAGCTCGTGGCTCGCAGGAGAAGGCAGTTTGCGACTTAGTCGAAGTTGTCGTCGTGCCTCTGATCACAAACCGTAGCGAACTGTGGGAGATTGTGGTGCGGGAGCGTGTGTGGCGTGGTGACTTCGGGGGGGCTATTGACGCGGCTGAAAAGGGATGGCGAGCAACGATCGGCGGTGCGAGCAGCGGTTTGCCCGGTGCGATACAGGGTGGCGCAAGCGTGGAAGAAGACGGAGAGGAAAGAAACTGGCTGGAAAGTGCTCATGCGTGGAACAATGTGGTCGCGCGGACAAAGGAGCTGGTGTCGGTCCTGGAAGAGTACGGCCCGGAGGTGGCGACGGTGGGTAGCCGATGGAAAGTGAAGGCACGGAGTGCGGTGCGGAGTGTTATGGGCAAGGGCAAGGAGCGCTGGGAGGGCAGTGCCGGATGGGCAACGTTGGAGGGATTGATGGAGAGCTTGCGGTAGACGTTGCTTTCTGCAGGCTGCATGGTCTGCCATGGGTTGTTTATTCTTCTCTTTTTTCTGTTGCTTGTTGGTGCCTTTGAGCGTGCTTGCATGGACGGGCACGTCCTCGGGTCAAGAGATGCAAGCTGCCCGGGATGCGATGTGATGCGCTTGCATCTCTTGCGAGCGATGTTGCGCCATGTCAAGTCAAAGACTGCAACGTGCACCTTTGGCGGAGGCAAGCGCCTAAGAGAGACAACAAACCCTGGCATTCCTACGTGTACATACACAAGTACGCTGCGACGCATGCATCCTTGGCGAGGGAAGCTTTTGCGGCATTGGCTGTGCCTGCTGGCTGTCGTTCCATTCACCAGCGAAATAAAGCAGTAGATGCATAGGATGTATCATTGACGCTCGCTTCCCTGTCTTACAATGGACCACGCCACCACACGCATTCCCCCCCCCCCCCCCCCTTTCTTCATGTCCTCTCTCGAGCGTGCACTTGCTGTGTGTGTTCTGTCCATCCACACTCTGCACGCCTCCTGAAGCCACCCTTTGGCTTTGGCATCTCGCTTAGGACACATGGGGACAGATGCTTTGTGCATGCGTGTACGTGCCACTTGCCCTTGGCTGAACCTGTGCCCATACTTTTTCGTGTTATATGGGCATGCTGAGACTGCATGGCAGCCCTTGGTGGCCCAGATCAATATCCACGTCTGCCTTTGCGGGCATTGTTAGAGCAGCCAGCCCAGGCACTCGAATGCACGCAATACCTTGCCCATTGCCATCTCGTTTACGGAGCACGCATCATGTGCTTACATATACGCAACCAGGGGACCACAAAGATGCCCTTCTTGTACGAGCGCGGCGTCGCCGGTATTTTATGCCCTGTGTTTCAATATCCCTTCCGATTTGGCAAGGGTGAGGGGGGGGGGGGGTTCGAGCGAGACCATCTCATCAGCTGGGAGAAGATAGAAGTAACGAAAAACAAGTGGCAAATTCCCTTTAGTGTGCGAAAGGACACTTGTTCGGTCAGGAAAGAGAGGAAGGCTCTTGGTGGAAATGAGAGGACAGAGGCGACCAAGAACAGCTGGACCACCGGGGGGGGAAGGGGGGTACCGTTTGTGTTTGGCCAGAAGCGAGAACATGGCGCAAGGTGGCGGCCATATCGACAATCGCCAGACAAAACCCTGCACACTCATGCTAAGACTGCCATCCCCCCCCCTTGCTTTCTGTACACCGGACGAGGAACGGCGCAGACAGGAGAAGAATGGCGGTCCCTGGGCCTCGCTAGGCGGCACACAAGGTATAAGGATGTGTGCAGTGTATAAAACGAGAATGCGCACGGCGTACGGCGCATGGCAATCCATCGGCATGTTCTTCAAGATTCTGCTGGCACCCGTGTGGTCGGCCCCAGCACGGGGCCGAGCAGATTGCCTGCAGTTGTGTCTGTTGCACAGGCAAACAGAAAAAGAAAAGAAAGCAGAAAGCAGAAAGCAGATACACGAAAAGAGGATGGAAAGGGAAAGATCAATAAGCCACGGGTGCTCTTCGGGTGTCTCCGTCTCCCTTTTGAGCAAACGCGCTTGACACCTTTGCCTCTATTGGCAAGATACACACACACGTGCGCCCAGCTTGGGTGCCAGGCAGATGCTTCCAGCGTCGGGTAGCTGCATGTTTGAGACCGCGGTGGGACGGCGAGAGCAACTCGTGTGGGTAGGAGGATAGAAACGAGCGAGGGACGCCCGCAAGGGTTGAACGGAACGGCATGTTTGGGACGGCAAACGACGGATAGAGGAGCACGTTCCGTTCTCCCAGACGTGCGGTTCCGTGTTTCAAACAGAGACGCAGCAGAGAGGCACTGCACACTGCGCAAGCCTGGGCGTTCCCGTGGGCAGACACGCGTATTCTTTTGTCTTTCCGTCTTCTTCCGTTGCGTGCTTCTTGGCCCAGGGCCGGCCCGTGACAGCCAGGGCAGCATCCTGCACGGCCAGTCGTTGTGTGCGTCAGCTTTCTGTGTCTGGTCTGTGCCACGGCTTCGCTTGCACGTACGGCGAGCGCACGCCTGCCGAGAGACGTGTCTGGACGAAGCCCGTTTAGGCCATCAGTCTTGCGGTGAGGCTGAGGTCGCACGGCGCCATGCCACGGCTCCGGTGGTTGTCTGCTTCATGAATCTTCATCCTCCACTCGGTCTCAGTAGCCCGACGCCATGTTTCGATTTTGTCCATCTTACGGGCGTAAGCCGCAAGTCCCCGTGCACGCGAGGACAGCCGGCCAGAAGGACAGAGCAGACGGGAGATGCTGCAGCTTGCTACCCTCTCCCTTCTCGTCGCTGTGCCTAACTTGGGGTGAGCGCATTGCTGCAGGATCGAGGGAGTCTGTACGCCACTGTGCACCGATGATGTACACCGACGGCTGCTTGCAGCCGTATTATGGCCTTGTTGTTTCCCCTTCAGCTCGCCCTTTGGCTCACCCC
>LZPB01000123.1:0-54049 GCA_001676865.1 Ceratocystiopsis minuta | reverse complement strand
GCCGGCGCCGCGCCACCACGGCGTCTGGCAGCGCGGGCACGTGCGCGTGCCCGACGCCGCGGCCGCCGCCTGCGTGCGCCAGAAGGCGTCCTCGCAGTGCACGTGCAGCCGCAGCGTGCACACGCCGCCGCCGCCGCCGCCGCCGGGCCGGCGCCCGCTGCAGCGCAGGCCCGTCGTCAGGATCTCGCGGCACGCGGCGCAGTGCTTGATGCGCTGCCAGGCGTCGTTGTCGTCGGCGGCGGCGGCGGCGCCCGGCTCGGCCTTGGTGTTGAAGGCCTCGACCAGGAACGGCTCCAGCTCGAGCAGCATGCGCGTGCTGGGCGCGAAGAAGCCGGCGGCGCTCTTGTCGAGCCAGCCCTGGCGCACGAGCGACTGCAGCAGCGCGAGCACGGCCGAGTGCTTGAGGCCCTTGTCGCGGTTCGCGGCGGCCGCCGCGCCGTCGTCGAGCAGGTCGCTCGCGCGCCCGCCGCGCGGCGGCCGCGGCGGCCGCGACAGCTTGAGCGCCTGCTGCTCGGTCAGGCACAGCGCCTCGATGCGCGGCGTGTTGTACGTGTCGAACAGCGCGACCAGCAGCCGGTGCACAAACGCCAGCTTGCGCGGCGTGAACAGCACCGCCAGGTGCGCGCGCGCGTCGTGGTCCGTGCTGGCCAGCGCCCACACCCGCGCCCGCCCGCCGTCGCCCGCCGCCGCCCGCGCCTGGTCCAGCCCGCTGCGCACGTCCAGGTCCAGCGGCTGCAGCACGCGCTGCGCCGTCCGCACAAACTCGCGCATGTCGTCCAGCGTGATGTCGTCCGCCGTCAGCGGCCGGCTGTCGTCGTCGTCGTTGTCGTTGGCCCCCCCCGCTTCCCTCCCCACGTTGAGAATCGCCGCCAGCAGCGGCTGCGCCTGCTGAAACGTCAGCGCCCCGTGCGCCATCAGCGCCTGCAGAAACGCCCGGTTGCGGTCGCTGTAGCCGTCCGGCAGCCGGAACGGCCGCTCCTTGTGCCGTCCTTGTCCTTGACTGCGCTGCTGCGCCTCGTCGCCGCCGCTGCCGCTGCCCTCATCGTCGTCCGCGCCGCCGCCGTCGGCCTGCGCCCGTGCGCGTTTCCGGCCGGGTGGAGGCATGGTCGGAAGAATGGAGAGGAGGGAAAAAGGTTCGCACGGGGCGGGGTTGCGGTTTTCGTGGTGAGGCAAACGAGCAGACGCGCTTCACGCGCTTTCCCGTTGTGGTCGAAAGAGGGAATTCGTGGGGCTATTTAATTGGTTCCACTTTTGTGTAAGAGCACAGTGTGCAAAGCACTCTTCTGCGTCCTCAAGATCAATTTCGATAGAAACCCAACGCCATCCTGTTATGCAATTTGGCCTCCTGTCCCTATTTTGATACAATATACACCCCCTCACTGAGACGCGCCCGTGTTCTGCGTCTGCAGCTGCAGCACCAGCTCCGTCAGCTTGTCGATCTTGGCCGACAGCTCCGTGATGCGCACCTCGACGTCGCTGGGCGTGTCCATCTCCGTGTCTTCCTGCGCCGGCACGTCCA
Organism: Ceratocystiopsis minuta; assembly: GCA_001676865.1. NCBI lineage: Eukaryota > Fungi > Ascomycota > Sordariomycetes > Ophiostomatales > Ophiostomataceae > Ceratocystiopsis > Ceratocystiopsis minuta. The sequence continues at coordinate 52,530 of LZPB01000123.1, read as the reverse complement.
CCGGGAACGCCGCCATGCGCGGCGCCGGCGACGGGCTCGCCACCGCCGCCCGGCCGTCGCGCGACGACGCCCCGAGCCGCGGCCCAAACTCGGACGCGCTCAGCGGCCGCCCGTGCCGCGCGTGCGACGACGACGACGGCCGCGACGACCCCAGCGACGGCCGGATGATGGTCTTGCGCGGCGTCACCGTGGCGCCACCGCCCAGAGCACCGCCCAGAGCACCGCCCAGAGCACCGCCCAGAGCACCGCCCGCCGCCGCCGTCTGCAGGCGGCGCCCGTGGCTGGCCGAGTACGTGGTGCCGGCGTCGTGGAGCGAGCCGCGCACCAGCTCGTACAGGCGGATGACGCCGACGATGGGCAGGTGCGTGGCCTTGAGCAGGGCGATGCGGGCGGCGCGGAACTTGCGGTCGGACGGCAGGAACAGGCGCAGGGGGCGGAAGATGACGAGGGCGATCAGGTTGAGCGGCGGGTAGAAGTGCGTCAGGCGGTTGCTGGTGGACGCCTCGAGCACGTAGATGGAGTAGACGTACAGGTACTCCTCGCGCGCGTGGCCCATGACGCGGCTGAAGCTGTTGCTCAGCATGCCGGTCAGCGAGCCCATCAGCAGGATGGAGCTGAGCGTGACAAAGATGAGCATCAGCGGCGGGCCGAAGACGGGGTCGATCTCGTCCATGATGTCGAAGCCGACGTAGCTGGAGCCGAAGAAGATCTTGGTCAGGACCATGGTCATGTGCGGCAGCGTAAAGGCGGCGCGGCCCAGCAGCGAAAAGGTGGTCAGGAAGCCGACGTAGATGATGACGACCAGCACCATGAACTTGACAAAGTCCTTGGTCATCTCCTTGAAGCACGGGATCAGCGTGCCCCAGTACGGGCTGAGGCTGAGGATCGAGCTGATGCGCGGCACCATGAACAGCGCCTCGAGGGACAGGATGTCGAACGAGAGGTCGATCAGGTAGGCGTCGTGCAGCCAGAGGCCGGAGATGCCTGGGGGGGGGGGTCAGATATGCGAATACAAATAAGGAGGGAAGAAAAACGTACGCAGCACCACAAACGTAAAGCCAATGCAGATCATGATCAGGTCGAACAGGTTCCAAAAGTCGTAGACGTAAAAGAGCGAGCCGGCGTCGATCCACTCGCTCAGCTCGTCGTAGGCAAAGGCGGCCAGGAAGACGTAGAAGAGCACCTCGTAGGCCGACACGTGGGCCGGGTTGCGGGCCAGCAGGGTCAGGTAGAAGACGGCGAGGAAGGCGAGGAAGTACAGGGCCTCGAAGATCTTGAGGTACTTGGGCACGCGCAGGCGCGAGAAGGGGTCGGCCGTGGCCGGGTTGTAGAAGCGCGGCTTCTTGACGGCGCCGACGTCGAGCCGGTCCCAGAACACAATGTCGCCGTTCCAGATGCCCGTGATGATCTTCTGCACCACGTTCTGGCCCAGGAAGCGCTTGGCGTCCGCCACCGCCGCGATCTCCAGCGCGTTGAGGTGCACAAACGGCGCCGTCGGGTCGTCCTGCTCGTCGTCGCTGTCGGCATCGTCGTCGTCGTCGTCGTCCTCGTCGTGGAGGCCGTCGTCCTCGTCGTTGCTGCTGCTGCTGTCGCCATCGCCGCCGCTGCCGCGCCGGTGCATGCTCATCGTCAGCCGCGAGATGGACTGCAGCAGCTGGTACCGCCGCGAGCCGGCACCCGTGCGGCGTGCGGTGGCGGCGGCGGTGGCAGTGCTGCTGTCGCCGTCGGGCGCCGGGCCGGACGGCCACATGCCGGCCAGCAGCGGCGCGCGCTCGTCGGTGGCGCCACAGCCGTTCCCAGCGCTGCTCTCCTCGTCGCCGTCGCCGCCGCCGCCGCCGCGGTCGCCGTTCGCGGCCACCGCAGGCCGGCCATTGTCGCTGTGGCGGTGGGGCCCAGCGGCCACGACGGCAGCGGCCGCGGCGGCGGCCACGCCGCCCGGCGCGCGCTTGGTGCCCGGGATCTCGTACAGGCAGAACTCGACGGCCTCGCGCTCGCTGAGGTGGGTCAGGAAGCGCCAGGCGACGATCTCGCAGGCGTTGGCACGGGTCTCGCTGAGGCTGCGTTCGGCGCTGGCGGCGCCGTAGTGCCACTTGAGGGCGCTGTTGGCATGTCAGCGCCGCCAAGGGAGAAGGGAGAAGGGAGAGAAAAAAGAAAAACACCCACAGCAGCGCGTTCACAATGCACGGGTTGTCGCAGGTCAGGCTCAGATGGGTGACCAGGGCGCGCAGGCGGTCGCCGGCGGACGTGGTGCGCAGCTGCTCAAAGGTGCAGGGCAGGACGACGGCGTCGGCGATGAAGCTGGGGGGTTAGCATCGGGATCGTGGTCGCCGCCAGGGCCTCGGCACGCACAGAGACAGCTTTTTGATGACGTCGCGGAAACTGTCGCCGTGCTCAATTTCCGGCAGCCCGTCGGCCTCGGAGCGCAGCGCCAGCGACAGCGCCGGCGACTGCAGGCCGGGGTCGATGGCGCCGGAGAGCGGGCGCGACTTGACGCGGAGGGGAGGCATGGGGCGCAGACGGAGGCGGACAGAGACACAGAGCCGACAATGGCGTTTCGTGGGACCTGAGGGTTTCCTTCTGACTAAGGCTGCGGGATGCCGAAAAAGAAAAAGCTCTCAACTCGGCAAAGGGTCACGATGCTTCGCTCCTTCCTGTTTCTTCAAGAGGCGAAACTGGTTTGATCCCTGGCGTCGTACTCTCGTACCTTTTTTTTTTGCGGGGACGCGCGTGATCGCGACGAATCGCGTTATACGGCGTACAGTGCAGAGGAGACGCGGTCACAGTGCTGTGTTAACGGTTCCAAAGGACAACCAACATCTGAGACAAAGGGTCCGTTCAGCCTCGCAGGGAGAAAATAAGGCCAAAGTGAAATTAGAATTCTGTCTTTCAGAGGTCTACTGTCCCTTCGTTCTTCGCGAGAGACTGTGGAATGGCAGAGGATTGGTCTGGGCTGAGGAAAGGAGGAAATGAGCTGGCCAGGGAGAAGAACAGAAAGAACGGCGACAGCAATCCAACAGTCATAGGCACCGCGGAAGGACGCCAGAAGGACGAAGCGGGCGAAGAGAAAAGGACAGCTTGCATCCCTGCGTGGCCATGACTACGGGCACGCGGGGGGCTCTTTGTTCTCGGGCGACCGGCCTCGTCCGCCAACGGGGGCGATCCAAGCGTCGATGCATCGAGATGTTTCTCCTCTGGCTCTGTAGCGGGCCGTATTGTGATGTGCAGTCCTTGTCGTGAGAGCCATCTTTGATCTGATCTCCGAGAGTAGATTGATCGATAATCCCGAGAGGCCTGCATCGAACGATGGGGGTCCCGGTGCATCTGCATGCCTCGTGTTTCCGAATCGAGCCTCGCCCGCCCCGTTCAAAGCCTTTGTTCGCCCGGCCGCTAGGCGGGCCACTATCGCCAGCGGAGGCGTCCGCTGTGTTGCTGGGCGGGCCTTAGCCTGCGTGCCAGGGCAGGCCTCCTCGCCTAGGGCGGACAAGACAGACAAGAGAGACGAGAGGGAAGAGATCAGAGACAAAAGACAAAAGACAAAAGACCCCTGCATTCCTGCCGTCGGATCGGATGCATGCCATGGATCCTTCGACTGCCTCTGCGAGCACGACGCCGGATGCTGGCTGCCCCTATCCCTCGCCCTAGATCTCGTCTGCTCGTCGGCGTGCATCTGCAGTGCTCTTGTCTCCTGCATCGTCATCTGTCTGTTTGCTCCGGGGGATCTGTGACGGCTGTCTACTGGCCCGGGCTTGTGTTGTCGTCGTCGTTCCGGCTCTGGTTGTTCTGATTTTGATTTATTTGATTTTGATTTTTTATTCTTGTCCTCTGCGGCGTCGACTTTTCTTTCTCTCGTTTTTTATTGTCTTTTGAATTCTCCTGTCTCCCCTCAACACCCATCGACTCTGATCCCATGACACCCGACGTCTTCCGCTGGCCTGCGCCGGTGTGGCTGCTCGGTGTCCTGCTCCTCGACGGCGCCCTGGCAGCACCACCACCGGCCGCACCACCATCACTACAGCAGGTGGCCCAGCCGACAGTCACGCTGCCGCATCGGGTGCTCAACGTGGTCCCGTGGCCGCGGCCGACGGCGCCGCCGCTCCGCGGTCGGAAGTTCGCAGGGGCCCTGGCCTTGGCCGCCGCCGCCGCCTCCGCCGCCAGCGACGAAGAGGAGCGCAACACGATCTGCGGCTACGTCGGCGGCAACGTCGACCTGCCGGCGACGTGCGCGGCGGGCAGCCACTGCGTGCTGGACGCGGAGCACGGCGCGGTGGGCTGCTGCCCGAACGGGGCGGCGGCGTGCACGGCGGGCGTGTTCACGGGGTGCGTGGACGGCGCGGCGGCCCAGACGGCTGCCGTGGTCAACCCGTACGTGTACACGTGCTCGGGGCAGGAGGTGTGCTACCGCAACACGTTCGGCGCGGGCTACTTCCAGTACGGGTGCGCGGCGGCGGGCGCGGCCAGCACGCTGGTGCACGCGGTGGCGGCGGCGGCGGGCGGCCACAGCGCGGCGCTGGAGCGTCTGCGGGTGTCGTTTACGGGGGAGTATGCGGCGGCGGCGTCGTCGTTGTCCTCGTCGTTGTCGACGTCCTCCTCATCCTCAGCATCTACGACCTCCTCCTCCTCGACACCCCCCTCCACTACCGCTGCCAGCGAGAGTGCATCCAGCCCCGTCACGAGCCACCACCACCGACACCGCGTCGGCGTCATCGTGGGTGCGACCATCGGCAGCGTCGTCGGCCTGTTTGTTCTGTTCGCCCTGCTGGCAATCTGTCTCCAGCGGCACCGGCACCGGCGCGCCCGCGACGACGACGACGCCCGCCGCGACGAAAAGGAGCCGTACAGCCCGCGCGACGCCCCTCCCGCCTACGGGTCGCCGGCGGACACGAAGAACCGCGCCAGCACGTTCGGCGGCAGGGCATCGGAAGACAGCCTGTCGGTGGTCCGTCCGCAGCGGGCGCTGCACGGCAACGGCGACGACAACGACGACGACACAGCACGGGCGCAGCGCCGGCGCAGCGCGTCGTCGCCGGCGCCGTCGTCGCGGCCGTCGCTGTACACCGCGGCGGCGCTGCCGTCGGCCGCCGCGTCGGCGCGGCAGCGGTTCCGCGACAGCATGGTCAGCAGCGCGGGCAGCGCGAGCCGGCTGAGCCGGATCAGCCGGGTCAGCCGGCTGAGCGAGGACGGCGGCGGCGGCGGCGGCGGCGGCGGCGGCGGCCCGGACCTGGGCTGGAGCCGCAGCGCGGTGGCGCACCTGCGCACGCTGAGCTACCCGCCGCCGGGGTCGTACCGGCAGCTGTCGCCGTACGGGGACTACCCGGCGCTGTCGGGGTCGGAGGGGGACATGGCAGAGATGGCGTCGTCGCCGGAGCCCGTGACCGCCCCGGCCTCCGCGGCCCCCACCCCCGACCCCGACAGCGACGGCGGCAGCCCCGGCACGGTGCGGCGACGGCCGCCCAGCGCGCGCAGCACGCGCAGCCCGCCCAGCAGCCGCCCCAGCAGCCAGAGCTACTACAGCGCCGACAGCCGACCGGCGGCGCGGACGTCGCGGCTGCTGCCGCGGTCCCTGGTGGCGCCGCCGGCGTCGCCGCGGCCGGGCACGTCCGGCACGTCCGGCACGTCCGCCACGCTGCGGCCGGGCACGGATGGCCCGGCATGGGTGTAGAAGGGTGTAGAAGGGGCAGAAGCTGCAGAAGCGCCGGCGGTACTGCGGTGGCAGGTTGATTTATAATTTTCTGTTTTTTCTGTTTTTTTCTGTTTTTTTCTGCTTTTTTCTATATCTTGTCTGCTTTTTCCACTTGTCAGTCCTGCGTGCGTCGTGTTCTTCTACATGGAAATGTTCTTCATTGTTCGATTTCAAATCTTTCGACCTCGGTGCCGCAGATCGCCAACGGCGCTAGCCCTGACGTCACCCCAAGATCGGCCTTGCTCGTATAAGAGGACTGCCACCCCACGACCGTCTCCTGATCGGAAGCAGACTCTTCCCAATACCAAACACTCTTTCCTTCCATTCACCATGGCTCCCAAGATCCTCGTCGTCCTCACCTCCAACGACAAGCTCGGCGACACGGGCAAGCCCACGGGCTGGTGGCTGGTGCGTTTCCTTGTTCTGTTGACAGAAGACCATCCAACTGACCCCCCAGTCTGAGTTCGCTCACCCGTACGACGAGTTCGTCGCCGCCGGCTTCGAGGTCGTCGTCGCGTCGCCCAAGGGCGGCAAGGCGCCCGTCGACCCCGGCTCCGTCGAGGCCGCCAAGGACGACGCCGCGTCGACGCGCTTCCTCGCCGACCAGGAGGCCCTGTGGGCGCAGACGCAGCCGCTGTCGGTCTTTGCCGCCGACGACGCCGCCGCCGACAAGGCCGCCGCCGCCTTCGACGCCCTCTTCTACCCCGGCGGCCACGGCCCCGTCTACGACCTGGCCGTCGACCCCCAGAGCCAGCGCCTGGCCGCCGCGTTCGCCGCCGCCGGCAAGGTCGTCAGCGCCGTCTGCCACGGGCCCGCCGCCCTCGTCAACGTGCGCACGCGCGACGGCCGCTACCTCGTCCAGGACCGCAAGGTCACCGGCTTCACCGACTCCGAGGAGCAGACCGTGCAGCTCGCCGACATCGTGCCGTTCCTGCTCGAGTCCACGCTGCGCGCCCGCGGCGGCGACTTCCAAAAGGCCGCCGACTGGCAGGTCAACGTCGTCGTCGATGGCTCCCTCATCACCGGCCAGAACCCGGGCAGCGCTCAGGCCGTGGGCGCGGCCATTGTCAAGGCGCTGAAGTGAGAAGATCGTGTCATATATAACTTCTAGTGTAATGAAAAAAGAACAATCACTTTGTCTGGTCCTCGCCCGACGCCGTCGGTGTCACGGCCGTCCCAGCTTCGGCGTATTTCTCCGCATCGTCGGTCGCAGCAGGTGCCCTGGTCGTCGTGTCGGTCGTGTCGGTCTTGTTCTTCCGGGGCCGCGCCATCTGCGGGAACAGGTAGCCCGGCGGGAAAGCAGCGAGAAGCGCGACAGCAATGAGGACCATACTGGATTGTTAGCAATGGACAAACAGACGGGGAGAGAGAGAGAACGCACAATCCCTCCAACACAATAAACGACGGCTCGTCCTGCATAATGTAGTTGCCCCAGCCGCCCGCCATCTCGGCAATGCGGTAGATGCAGCGGATCAGGATACACGCATAGGCCACCGACACCGCGCGCCCGTAGCGCCGGAAGCGCGCGTCGCGCCACAGGGCCACGGCGGCCGCGTGCTCGGGCGTGGCGACGCCGGCGTCGTGCAGCCAGCGCCGCACGCGCACGTAGTAGTCGAGCGCGGCGGCGCCGAACAGCGCCAGCACCGCGACCTGCAGCGCGATGCCCGCGATGATCAGGTGGTTGCCCGCGCTCAGCAGCGCCGTGTTCGTGTAGCCGGCGCTGGCCGCCAGCGCGCCGCCCGCCGCCTGCACCAGCAGGCAGCTCACGTCCAGCGGCACGAACAGCCACGGGTACAGCGTCGGCCGCACGCGCGACAGCGCCGGGCTCAGCGCCAGGCACACGTGCTGCAGCGTCAGGTAGATCCCGATGCAGATCAGCGTCGGCGCCAGGATGATCGCGCAGATCTGCGTCTCAAACGCCTGCTGGTCCCACGGGTTCGCGTGCAGCGGCACCCGCGCCGCATAGCCCGCCAGCTCCAGCGCCGCGCCCGCCGCCACAAAGCACGAGTAGCCGTACACCCGCTTCGGCACCCCCAGCGCCAGCAGCGCCACAAAGCTCACCCCGAACCCGACCGCAAAAAAGTAGTTGATCCCCGCGTTCGGGTAGTAGCCCAGCGTCGTCGCCGCCACAGGGCACGACGGCGACACCGCGTGGCAGTTTTTGAACGGATGCTCCGTGATGTTCGCCATCTGGGGGGGAGGGGAGGGGGGGAGGACAGGGAATAATAGAAAAGGCCGCAGCCTGGTGTCGTCGAGCAATGTCGTGATGTCGTGATGTTGTAAGAGATGCGTTTGACGATGTATGACAGGAGAAGAAGACACAGAACAACCACGGATAAATCAAAGAACAAAATGAAGACCAAAACACCCCAGAAATCCCCCCCCGTAACCAACCAACCCCCCGACACGGACCAAGACTTGCGCCGTTGCCGTCCCGTCGAAACCCTCCGCGGAAAGCGAATACGGGGACATCCAACGAGCTGGTCACCCGTTTCGGACTAGCGCTACTTGGCGGGTCGTCACGTGCACTTGGGTTCGACATTTTGTTGAGTTCTTCTTCGAAACATCTACAAACTCCTCCTACTCCTTCCCCCCCAGATACCGGTACACTACGCTAAAGTCCCGGCCCTTGCACGCCTCGTCCTTCTCCGCCGCCTCGTACAGGCCGCGCGCCGCGTCCGCCAGCGCCAGCTTCGCGCCCGCCTCCTCGCCCGCCGCGATCGCCAGCTTGAGGTCCTTGCGCATCAGCCCGATCCCGAAGCCGCCCGCGTAGTCGCGGCCCGCCGGCGCCGTCGCCACCACCCCGGGCACCGGGTTGTTGGTCTCGCTCGGCCAGCACTTGCCCGTGCTCACGTTGATCACCCCCGCCAGCACCGCCGGGTCCAGCCCCCACCGCACCCCCAGGTTCATCGCCTCCGCCGTGCCGATGTTGTTGATCGCCAGCAGGTAGTTGTTGGCCAGCTTGGCCGCCAGCCCCGCCCCCTGCGCGCCGCACACCAGCACGCGCCGGCCCATCTTCTCGAGCACCGGCTGCACCCGCGGCACCAGCGCCGCCTCCGCCCCCAGCATAAACGTCAGCGTGCCCGCCGCCGCGCCCACCACGCCGCCCGACATCGGCGCGTCCACAAACGCGCTCGCCCCGCCGCTCGCCGCCGCCACCGTCGCCGCCACCGCCCGCGACGTCGTCGGGTCGATCGTCGAGCAGTCCACAAACACCGTCGGCTTCGCCGCCACCGTCGCGCCCGGCGCCGCCAGGATCGCCTCGTACACGCCCTTGACGTGCACCGGCTCGGGGAGCACCGTGACCACGAAGTCCTGGGGTCTGTTAGGGGTTTGCACACTTCCGTGGAGGCCAGAGAGAACGTACCGCATCCTGCGCCGCCTCCTCCGCGCTGCTCGCCGTCTCCACCGCCGCGCCCGTCGGCGTCGCCTCGCCCGCCAGCGTCTGCACCGCCGCTTTGTTGATGTCAAACAGCCGCACCGTGTCGCTCGGCGACAGCTTGGCCTGCAGGTTCTTGGCCATTTGGAAGCCCTGGGAGTTAGCGGTCTCCTCCGTCGTAGACACTGACCAAGAAAACGTACCATCTGCCCCAGCCCGATGAAGCCGTACCGCTCCAGCCGGGCCGCCGACGACGAAAACGTCCGCCGGGCCACGGGCGATGCGGCCGGCATCAGCCGGACGCCGACCTGGCGCAGAACAGGACGCATGGTGGTGTAGAGTGTAGAGGAAAGGTATGGAAGAGAAAAGAGAGAAAAGGGAAAAAGAAAAAGACAGCAACCGGAAATCCAAAACAGAGGCAAAGGACGCTCCGGATTGAATTCTCAGGGCGAAAGGGTCACCCTCCCTCGGTATTAGTGGGGAGACGGTGTTCCCCAGAGTTCGCTTGGGGCCTGGTCTGTGGGGGAGGATGCCCTATGGGGGGTACTGTTTTCCGGCGACAGCCGACGCCGGTCGGTTAACAAAGGTATATAAACGCCGTTGGGGCCCCCCCTCCGCATTTCCGCCGCAGAGGTCAGCTGACGGCCAAAAGCGCCTATGAGAGAGCTGGTAGTGACGGACGGGCAGAGCCAACACTCGAAAGCTACGGAAACAATGCTGCTTCAGTACTGCCGTTCCCGGCCGGAAAGGCGGTCGCGTGCGGCAGTTCGCCGGAACACCGGCCGCGTAGACGGCGTATGCCGACGACGGTGCTCCGTCTTTGCTGTGGAAGGTCATCATTGTATGGTAGCGTAAGGGAGCAATTGCCGGACACGGAAAACGAAGGAAAAGCCAAACCCCCAAACAGTCTTCACCCTCTCCGACCGCCTCCTGTTTTTGTTTTCTTTTTTTTTCTCGTCCAATGGCCGTCGTGAAAGAAAGGGGTATGCCAAAACACGGAAACACGGAATTTGAAAGAGTGAAAGGGAAAAATCAAACAAAACGACATGGAGGGGGATAAGACAAAAACAAGGGGGAAATCAAAGATACACAGAACCAATCACAAAAAGAACGAGCACACCACATCCAAACGGGCCCGAAAGAGAGCCGCAAACTCCAATCCATCCGACGCAACGACGGCAAGCAAGGATAGGGCCGAGCCGCATTCGCCTTTCCCCTTGTCCCATGTGCCACCTGCCGCCGCCCTCGTTCCTCTTCCAGTGTCCCAATTTTGTTTCCCCTTCCAAAAGACTCGGCCAGGTAGGTCTTGGACCCCAAGGCGACCTGCCTTGGCTCAGCTTCAAATTAAACCAGGGCCGTAGCCCTGGTGACGCCCCTGTTTATAACATGCCCATAACATACGGCACAATGGCGCTGCAAGGGAGCTGTTAGTGTACCGTCTGAAAGTTGGGAGACAAACTGAGAAAATACGTACCCAACCGCAATTGTGGCACTGATGCCCAAGAGCGTCCGGTTCCGGACCCGCTCCTTGCGCAGCTGCACCTCCGTCTTGACCTTCTTCGCCTTGGGCTGCCCGGCGCTGGCACCTTCAGCGCCGGCCTCCTCCTCCTTGCTACCCTGCTCCTCGGCCTTGCGCTTCTCCTTCTTAGATCCCTGCGCTTCGTCTGCCTCCGTCTTGGCTGCGTCCACCATGCCCTTGGCCTCGGCCAGCAACCGTGCCGACTCCTCCGGCGACAAAGGTGCGCCCGCCATAAGAACGTCGCCGTCCGATGCGCCGGCCACAAACACTTTCGCCTCGGTTTCCTTCTCCTTCTCCTTCTCGGCGACGGCGGCGGCAGCGGCGGCGGCGGCCTTCTTCTTCGACTTGGGCTTCGCGCTCTTGGTCTCCTCTGCCTCTTCGACCGAGGGCAGTACAGCGTGGCTAGCGGACGCGTCGCCATTGGTCGCATCGGCGGAGGACGGGGCTGGCGTCCCCTCGGTGCTCGCGATGGACGCTTCGGGGGTCTGCGCCGCGCCGACGGCAGCCGCAGCCGCAGCCGCAGCTGCAGCCGCAGTCGCCTTGGAACTCCGCTTCCGCGGGCTGGCGATCGCACGGGCCTTTGTGGCGGTTGATTTGGTGGGACTGGCCGACCGGCGGGCGCGGCCGCTGGTGCGGGGCTGCGGTGCCAGCGTTGTGGCGGCTGTCGTCGCGGTAGCCGGGGCAGGAACATACTTGGGCGGCGCCGTGATCGCCACCCGGGCGGGGCTTCCGCTAGACGGGAGAATGTCGGCATCGTCCAGCAGCGCGCGGATCCAGGGCACGATGCCGTACTGTTCGGCGAGCAGCAGCGCTTCCGCAGGCGGCACCCAGATATTACCCGCAGTCTCCTCGGGGCTTGTGGTCGGAAGAGACTTGATGTACTGGCGCTCCTGCTCCTCCTCCTCGGCCTCGGAGTAGGGAAAGGTCGCGCGGAACATGCCCGTGGCCGACACATAGCCGTCACTGCTGCGGCGCATCAAGAAATAACTGTTGGGGCTGGGCTTGAAGATGCCCGACACGATGCCCTTGGGGAGCGGCGCGCGGAGGTGAGCATAGTCAAAGGCGGTGACGCTGGGCGCAGAGCTGCCGCCGTTGGGGCTGCCGGGCGACAGCATGCGCGACGACAGTTGGGTCTGGCCGAGACGGCGGCGGGAGACGAGTTCTTCATCTGCTCAGGGGGGATAGACGGCATGGTCAGTGGCAGGACGCGTCTCGCGACGGCCTCTTGGCTGCTTTGGGCAGGAAGAGCGTCGCATAGGAGGAGCTGCGAGGCAGGGGAGAACGAACGATCGGGGACGTCCTCGAGCACAAGGGTGTTCTTCCGCGAGGGAAGCATTCGACCGAGAGGCGCCATTGTGGCAGTCGTGTTGGCGAACGAGGATAGAGAGGACGGGCGTCGGGTGGTTTTCGCAAGTGGTTCGATCACGGCGAGAATGCGACGCGGTCGGCCGGCAAGAGCCGGGATGGAGAGATACGCGACGGAACGGACGAAGCGAAAAGCGGTCGCGCTGCAGAGTCGACTCCACGAAACGACGGCTCAACCGGGGGGCCGGAATCGTCGCAGGGGAAGCAGGGTGGTCCCGTTGGGCGAGAAGCTGATCCTTTCCGAGGCTGCGGCGCCTGTTAGCGAACGCGATCGACAATAGGGGGCAAGGTCGAAGGAAAAGGCAGCGAAAAGAAAGAAGAGAAAAAACGCAAAGGCGATAAATGCGATACGTACCGTTTGGGTCGGGCGGTTTGGTTGAACGGGGGCAGAAGGAAATACGGAGAGCGAAGAAGAATACACAGCGATTGGGGAGAAATGCGCGTCGTCGCGACGACAGCAGAGAGAGGAAATGGGAAATGGAGCCGGGGGGGCGGAGAGAAAAGGGAAAGGTGGTTCCCAGCGCGGTGGGGTCGACAGGGAAATGAAGAAGAGCAGGAAGGTACTCCGTAGCGAAAAGCAAAAAAAGGAGGCCAGGGGNNGGGGGGGGGGGGGGGGTCGGAGATAGTGCGCGTTGAGGAAGGCGCCCACGCGCCGGCTAGCGGGCGCGGGCGCGAACGCAGGCTAAGACGGAAAGGATGGTCCAGAGCAGAGAGGAAGGCGCGACGAGAACTTGGATTTGGACTCGAGAGGCAGCATCGGCTAGCGGCAGCGGGTGAAGAATGAGGAAGGTGCAAAAAATACCGAACACCAGGATATATACATGGCGAGCGCCTGTATTTCAGAGGCCATCCGTCGAAACGCGAAAACGGTTTTATACCACGCTCCGGACAAGAGCCGAGAACATCGCGGTACTGTGCACCCGGTACGAGGCTAGGAGGAGCAGGGCTACGGTCGTAGAGCAGCGGTCTACTCGTATTCCTATGGCCTGCTCTGTCTTTCTTGCATCTAACTTGGTGATAGTCTTCCGGCCTCCGCGTCTCTTGCTTTTTGCAAACCGCAACCTGTCCCAGCGAACCGGCCTTGTGACAGAAATAGGATCGCACAGAGCCTTCTGTCGGAACGGCACAAGACAAAGACCAGTAGACTCGTAAGGCTGAGGCAGAGACCAATGCGCCCTCCCGTCGATGCTCGGCCAAGCGCCTTCCTTGTAGAGAGAGACCTATAACCAGAGCGGGGTGGCTCCTCACCGCCCTGAACCCCGCCAAGGGCTCTCCCCTCCAGGGGCTACAGTGTAAATAAGTACTGTAGACTCGCCAGCGCCTCTCCAGCACGACCGGGACAGACCAGCTTCTGTCTCTTGCTTTTTTGCCTCTCTTTCGTTTTCCTTGTCCATTTCTCTCTAATCCATACTCTGCCTTGTCCCCGTTTGTCTCTTCTGCTCCCCCTGCCGTCTACCCCTCCTCCGGCCTCCGTCCACAGTACCCATCACCATGGCCTCCCAACAGGAAGACGACATCCACGAGGGCACGCCCGGCTACACGCTCTCGCAGCCCAAGCAGAGCTTGGCCGCCTACCAGGAGATGGGTAAGTTCAGACTGTGACTCGAGTGCGTTTGACAGGACAGCGGCAGCAGCAGCAGCAGCAACAGCAGCAGACGGCAGGAGCACACGCAAGCACAACGGCCGCACCTTCCTCAAACGGACGACAACACCCTCGGCCTGACTGCACTCACAGACTTCTCACATTCACTCGGGCCGCCTCGTTTGCCTCGTCTGTGTCCTTCACTTCCTCTCTCGCGCCTGCACCGCGCCCGTTCTCCTTCGTTTGCTTCTTGCTACATCCTTCTTCCCCTTCTTCGACTCCATCTGGCCTGTTGATCTGCCCCGATCACTGCATTGTTTATCCTTCACCACCGACTATCGCATCATGGCCACCTTCGTCCGCAGCCGATCCGTGTCTCTGTCCATGCCGGCACCGCCGCCGCCGTCGCCGTACGCCCACGACCTGGGCGAGCACGCGCAGACCGGTTCCGGCACCTGCAGCCCGATTCCGATGCTCGTGCCGGACATCAACCTCGACGACCTCCTACAGCTGCTGTACACCAAGGGTCTGGCAGCCTGGCGACCAAGTGCCTCTGCCGCTGCGCCTGTGCCAAATGCTGCCGCTGCTGCTGCTGTGTCGATGCCCGTCATCTCGAGTCTAGAGACGTCCGATTCGTCTGACTCGTCCGACGCATCTGCTCTCGGCGCCACCGCCGCTACCGACGCTGTTTTCAATGCCAAGTTGCTGACCATTCCGGGCCCCAGCGGGTCGGTGCCGGTGGCGCACAGCGAGGCGCCACCGGCCGCCGTCCCTGCTTGCCTGGACAACTCCTCTGCAGATGCCGGCGATGAGTCGCTGCAGAAGTACAAAGCGTCGCTCGGCCTGGGTTCCGGCAAAGACCTGAGCGACCCGAACGACCCCCGCGTGTGCATCATCCAGAGCCTGACCATGGAGACGCCCGGCCGCGACCCCGTCACCATCGACCTGAGCGTGCCGGGCTCCGAAGCCACGCTGAAGGACCACCCCTTCACCATCAAGGAGGGCGCGCGTTTCACCATGGTGGCCACCTTCAAGGTGCAGCACGAGGTCCTCAGCGGGCTGCGCTACGTCCAGGTGGTGAAGCGCAAGGGCGTGCGCGTGAGCAAGGACAGCGAGATGATTGTAAGCGGCCGAGGGTACGGGTAGGAGAATGAGAACACCGAAGCTAACACACGCCAGGGGAGCTACGCGCCCAACACGGACAAGCAGCCGCTCTACACCAAGCGCTGTAAGTGTTCTTCACCCGCGCTAGCATCGTGCTCTGACTGACCCATTGCAGTCCAAGAAGACGAGGCGCCCAGCGGCATGCTCGTGCGCGGCCACTATGTCGCGAACTCGAGCTTTATTGACGACGACAAGAAGACGCATCTGGCATTCGAGTGGAGCTTCGACATTAGCAAGGACTGGTGATGCGGTAGGCAGGCCGAGTCTCGGGGACGCGAATGGAAAGCGAAAAGAAAACGGACGAACGAGAACATGATATTACGATCCTTTTGCGTTGGTTAGGGAAAGACGATAGGAGCCGGGGGCGAGGAGGCGCGGCATGCAGGAGGACGGGGAGGAAGCAAAGCATGTAGCTGGTCATGGCGATATGGCTGCCAATACAAAAGCATTTCCTAGCGACCAAGGCAGACGCAAACAGCAACGCAGTCCGTGTTTTGTATGGCAAAGGATATATAGTACATGCCGGGGCATAAAGCAGACGTGAGGAGCAAAAGGAAAGAACAAAAAAGAGGATGGGATCGTGCCTGATGTCGTGTGCCGTCGGTCCGGGACGGCGGTTCATAGGTGTCCGTGTATACTCGTACGTGTAGGAAGGTCGTGGTAGTGTCGAAGGCGGGAAGGATACGCTCAGAGAAAGTAGTCGGGCAGCGTGTTCCCGTCGGGCTTGTCGCCGTTGCCCATGGCCGGCCCGCCCTGCATCTCCTTGGCAATGACGGCATCGTTTTCGGGCGCCGCCGCAAAGACGTTAAAGTAGCGGCCGCTCTTGTCGTCGACCTCGAGCACGCTGGCCATGTTGCCGCAGCGGTAGCAGTAGTTGGGCGCGCTCCACACGGTGCTGAGGCGGTCGTCGTACAGCTTCTGGTAGCCCTCCTGGCACAGCTGGTGCGCGCGCAGGATGTGCGTCATGCCGTTGACGGCCAGGAACTTCTTGACCACCTGCGCGCCAAAGGTGTAGCCGGCGCCGCGCGGGCTCAGCGAGAACTCGTCGCGGTCCGGGTCCGGGTCGGACCAGACCAGGTCCGCCATGGGACCCTCGTGCGGGATCTCGCGGAAGCGGTCGATGATCTTGATCTGGTCGATGGAGTGGATCGACGGCGAGAGGCCGCCGTGCACGCAGAAGATCTCGTCGTTGATGACCACGCTCAGCGTCAGAAAGTCAAACATGTCCGTGAAGCAGTGCCACACGCCCGCGCTGCCGTACTTGCGCGCGCACTCCGTGTAGAAGCCGTACGACTGCGTCACCCCGCGCGACTCGTGGTTGCCGCGGATCAGGTGCACCCGGTTCGGGTACCGCAGCTTCAGGCACACCAGCAGCGAGATCGTCTCCACCGAGAACATGCCGCGGTCCACGTAGTCGCCCAGGAACAGGTAGTTGGTGTCCGGGCAGTACCCGCCAATCCGGAAGATCTCAATCAGGTCGTAGAACTGCCCGTGGATGTCGCCCACCACCGTCACCGGCGCCCGCACGTGCACCACGTTGCTCTCCCGCATCAGCAGCTCCTTCGCCTTGGCGCAGATCGCCTCGATCACCGACTCCGCCAGCAGCTCGCGCTTGTACAGCCGCGACAGGCACTCGTCCAGGTCGACCGAAGCTGCAAGTTTGTCAGCGGCGCGACCAGGAAAGGGTCAGACAGGGGACGCACCAGGTAGGCCCGGCATCGTGACGCAATGACGCGTTCTCTCCTCTCAAAATCGATTCACGGCCTAGCACAGCTAGGGGCAACGGTGTAAAGGTCCGCAGCACGGCTGCTGCTGCTGCTGCTGCTGCTGCTTCTCCCGGCAAAGGACGACGGCGTGTCTGTTGTCGGGGCCCGTGAGAGATCCCACATGTTCGAGTCGCGGCGCTTCGTTTCGGCACGCAGAGAGGGGGGGGTGGGCCGCGCGACGGTTTTTTGTTGAATCTGCTGCGCGCCGGGCTTCGTCAGAAAGAGGCCAGATCGGAAGGAGGGACTGTGCCGCGCACAGGGTCTCTTTTCGTTTCCGCGTCTCGTGGTGTCCTCGGGGTAGGACTCGTTTTTCACTGGCGTGTCCAGCTCCGATCCGCGCTGCTAAAAGTGGATGAAACAGATCACGTGCACCCAGCCTCGAGTATCTTACTTGGTCGGGAAAACAAAACACAGCGTTCACTGCAGTCCTCTTTTGATTTTCTTTCTCTATCCAAATCTCTGATGAAACGGTTTCTTTCTTATAATCAGATACATGCAACAACATATTCGCTGAGGTGGTTATCTTACATGGGTACGATGCAGCCTATCGCAAAAGACAAGAAACCAAAATCAACACAAAAATACATAAACAAATGAAACAAGTCTTGTCCGGCTTGACGTTGTGTGCGGCTCCCCTCTCCGCCGAATGCTCGCCCTCACGGCTTCCCGCTCGTCTCCCGCTTGTCCACCACCTCCTTCAGCACCTGCAGCTTCTCCTCCGTCACCCGGATCGCCTCCCGGATGTCGCGCTCGTCCATGCGCTCCTCGCGCAGCCTCTGCTCCACCGTCCGCGGCTCGAGCACGCGTTTGCGCGGCGGCGGACTGTCGGCTGTGTCGTCGCCTGCGCGGTGGCCATAGCTGTTGCCGTTGGCTCCCAGCCGCTCTAGCCCGACCCGCTCCTCCAGCCACTCCCACAGCGCGCTCTCCTCGCGCCGCCACATCTCGTCGTATGCCGCCGCGCGGTCTGCGCCCCCCCAACCGCGGCCGTCGAGCTCGATGCCGCCAGGGCCGCGTCCCAACCCGTGTGGGGCGCCTAGACGACCGCTTTCGCCGACACTGCCACCGCCGTTGCTGAGAGCGCCGAAGCGGAACCACGTCGCCACGAGCATGCCCACCAGAATCCCATACATGACATTGCCCGTCAGCAACGGCTTGATCAGGTCCAGCACAGGTTCCAGCAAGCCATGCACGGGCTCCAAGGCACCCCAGTTGGCCCTTGTGGATACGTGCTTCTTGGCATGCGTTTCTGCGCTCCTCGTGGGCCCGGACGTCTGCTGCACCTTGCTCTTGCGTCCCTTTTTCCGGCTCTTGCCGCCGGCTGCACCGTTGGAAACAGTCCCCGACCGTGACCGCGAGGACAGAACCTCCTTTATGCCGGCGAGAATATCCCGGCCGTATTGCGCTTGGCCGTCATTTGCGCCCTTTTCGATCGCCACTGGAAGCGCGTCAATATGTGCTGGGGATATCCAAAGTACACCAAAACCACTCTGCTTGCTTACCTTTCAGCCAGCTCTTGCCGCTCCATTCGATCGTGCAATTCATCTGCACTCTCGTGCCGTTGTTCTCGCCCCAGGAAAGACAATACTTGGTCTTCACCGTGAAGATGTTACCGTTAGGCACATCCGGAGTAGTGGTCGAACACACGACGTTGACGGCTTTCTCAAAATCAATGCCCTCAATCTGCTCAGTCACATTGCATCTGGTCTGCTTGGGGCCGATTGAGCCGCCGAGTGGCTTCGTGTACGAGTAGGTCCGCGACTTGAGGTCGGGCCCCAGAGCCTTCTTGTCCATCTGCAGGTCAAAGCATTTCTGGTCGCTCGTAAGCCACTTGGGCATGAACGTCACCGACGCTGCGCCAAACATGTAGCTGAACACCTGGCCCAGCGGCGCTGGTATGACCTCGTCGACCAAAATCTTGTCGTAGTGCGTGGACGAGTCGCCGCAGTCTGTCGGGGCGTGGGTTGTCGGTCCGG
The DNA here is from genome assembly GCA_001676865.1 of Ceratocystiopsis minuta. Taxonomy (NCBI): domain Eukaryota; kingdom Fungi; phylum Ascomycota; class Sordariomycetes; order Ophiostomatales; family Ophiostomataceae; genus Ceratocystiopsis; species Ceratocystiopsis minuta. The sequence continues at coordinate 34,102 of LZPB01000123.1, read as the reverse complement.
GAAAGCCCTCGCCACCACTCGATGCCGCCGCCGTATCCTTGGAGCCTTTGTCGGTAGAGGTTCCGTTCACCGCGGCAGCCGGGCCCGTGCCCGACGGCTTGCGCGAAAGAGATCGCTCCGCAGTAGCATCGGCCGCCCCGCTCAGCTCGGGAACCGCTCCGGTGTCGTGGGACTCGGCATCTTCGGCATCTTCGTCGTACACGTCCAAGGAGTAATCGTCGCTGTCGCCAATGGACTCTGAGCCGCTAACGCTGCCGGTCCCGTCATCCCCCTCCCCTTCGCCATCCTCAATCTTTTCTGTCTTATCACCCCCCGTCTCGTCAATCCGCACACCATTCAGTGAGCTCTGGAGACTGGGGTGGCCCAGCTTCCAGATCTTGACAATCAGGTCATATGTGGAGTCGCGACTGGCAAAGCTGGCAAAGATGTGCTTTGCGTGTAGCGTAGAGATCATGAGGCCGTTTTTGAACACCAGGGCTGTGCTGCGCTTTTCGACCGAGACAATCTCGTCGAAACTCATGACCAGGGTGGTGACCCAGCCAAGAATGTTGCTGCTGAAACAGAGATAACCCTCGGACACGTACAGCCGGCCGTGGGCGAGAATCTCCCGCTGCAGGGCACAGCTGTAGTCCTCAATCAGATAATCATCGTCCGGGACGCTCTTAAAAATTCCATGGAAGTCGCGGTTTCTCTTTTTGCTGGCGACGGCAAATCCTGTCAATCTGGGAGTACCAGACACGATTGGGTGGGCAACCGAGGCGTTTGCCGCGGCGATGGCAGCTGCTATCGTGCCACCGGTCGCGGCAGAGCTGCCCCGATGCCTCCGACGTTCGATGACGCTTCTTATGCTGCCAGTGCGCGGGAGAGCGTGGACCTTGTCGCCGTAGATACTAGCCGACGGTGTTCCGTGCTCATCGTAATAGCCAGCCGTGTCCGATACGGACGGGGGTCGACCGCCATTGGCGCCATTGCCCGGAGTTGGTGACCGCTCACTCCCAAGATCGCTGAGCTCAGACTGGAAATGGAAACTCTCGGGCGGCGCCGACTCTGACCGACTCCGACCTTCGTGGGCCACTTCGGACACCCTGGTCTGTGTGGATGCGGGAACGGGCGGCACGGTCGTGCCGGCCGTGGTGGCTGCCGCGTTGACCGCCGGCGCGCTGCTGGAAGACTTGAGCGGCTGCTCAGAGATTCCGAGGTGGCTGAGGCTGAGGTCGCCCATACCGAGCGTTTTGACAGCCGGTTCGTTCGCGGTGGTAGAAGAAGTGGAGGTGAAGGGTGTGCCGAGGCCGGGTTCGCCTACCAGACCGTCGCCGTCGTCGCTGCCGTGCTGCTGCGAGCCGTCTTCTCCAGAAGCGTCGGGTATATTACCGTTGGCAGACTTCTTGCTGTTGTTGCTCCACGGCGTAGAGCTGGTGATGGTGTGGCTTAGGCTTGTCGTGGCGTTCTGGGCGGCAGAGAGCACGGAGGAAAAGAAACCACTATTGTTTCCAGAGGGCGTGGCTGGTCCGTTTTCGGGGGTCGGTGTGAGAGGGGCAAGGGTATAATTCGAGAGCCTGCTGGGCACAAGTGAGGCAGATCCGGCACGAGCACGGCGCTGAGCGGTCATGCTACTACCAGCAGTCGGCTGGTGAGCATTGGTGTCTTCAGACTCTGGAGTATGGACGATGATCGTGTCTGGCGACGAGACCATGCGCGAACGGAGAACAGTGCCGACGCTGGCCGGGTCGGTAGGCGTCGGGGGGGTGTTCACAATGACAGGTCCTTGGTTGGTGTCGCTGTTGGCCGGTGGCGTTTCGGGTCGCGCAAGCCTGGTGACTTTGCGGCCGCGGGAGAGGCGATTGCTGTTGTCTCCGGATGCTTGTTTGGAAGCGTCGTCCGCGTTGGGAGCATCGACCGTCGCGTCCGGGCCCTGGACAACGACCCGGGGGAAAGAAGCGGTGTGAGCACCAAGAGCAGGCGAGTCGGAGATTTTGCTGCTGTTGCTGCTCGTGCTCTGGTCGAGTTGGGAGCGCTTGCCAATCCTGTCGACGTTTTCGGTCGTCCAAGGTCGCTCAGGACTGTAGCTGTCACCACTGGCAATGCTAGCAGCCGGGCTCTTCTTGGACTTGAAAACGCTGCGTAAACGGCCGGCGGGAGAGGTAGACCGGCGGGATACTTTGGACACAGGCGGCGCAAGGCCCGTCGGGGAAAGGGCACCGTGCTCGGAAGGGGCCTCCAGGGTGGCGTCGTTGGGGGCAATGCGGGAGGAATGTTGAAAAGACAGGTCGGCGTCCAGGGGGTCGCGAAGAGGCGCGTTCTGGGCTAACGATGATGACGTCGTAGTATGGCTGATGTGTCCGGAGAAAGCACTGCGCGGCGATCAGGGGTCAGAATGGGAGAGCAGCGCAAAGGGGTAGCGAGAGCCGAAAGTAGGACAGGCGGGCGGGCGAGCAGAAATGAGAAGAAAAGCAGAGGGAACACAAGGAGCACAAAAGCGGCAGGACATCGATGACGAGGCAATCGGCTGAGGCACTCCACGAAAATAGGCATACGCCAAAAAAAAAAGAGACGTGGAAAAAAGGGGGGCAAGCAAAAGCACAGACGGCGTGCATGGGGGAATGGAAAAGGAAAGCAAGTAAGAACGGAAGGACGCAGAAAAGGGCGAGAACGTCGACGAAGCTCCAGTGGGCGGGAGGGTCGGGCGCTCCTTGTAGCTCCTCTTTTGTGGGAACAAGTTACAAAAAGAAACAAAGAGGAAGCGCAACACGCAACACGAATGCCAAGCCGGCAACAGGCAGACATGGACGGCAGCGACAGGCAAACAACATGGGCGACAAAAACAGGCAGACATTAAAACAACAGACACGCAAGCGCAAGGCAAGGCAAAGGCTTACCCCAGGTCGCCGTCTGAGTCCTCGGCCGTCCACCCGCGTCGGCTGTGGGCGTCGGGGTCGGTGCCCCTTGCAGCTGCGCTCGGGCTGTGGCTAAAGGAGAAGGAAGAGAGCCGGCGCCGTCGTGGAGACGACCGGTTGTTCGTGTTGTGGTCGGCGTCGGCGCCCATGTCGCGGTCGGCGTCGCCGTGGCCGTTCGTCCGGCCGCTGCCCACGCTGTCGATGCTGGGACTCAAGCTCGGCGGCCGCTTCCAGTGGCGCTTGGAGAGCAGTTTCTTCCCCAGGCCGGGGCTGCGGGCGGTCTCGGTGTTGTCGTCGACGATGTCCATGGCCGCAGGAGCGTGCTGAAGGCACTAGGGCAATCCGGCAATCCGAGAGGCTGAGCCAAGCAGGCTGTGCACCGAAAGTACACACAGCAGTGTTGTTCGAGGTGCTGGTGTTTGCTTCCTTCGCGCCCTTCCTTCAGCATCCGTCTATTCGAAGGCTCGTCTGGCGATGGACGTCTTGTCCGGGGGTTCCGACGACGGATGGAAAGCGGGTTCGGTCAGAGCTTTGTGCACGGCGACGTGCTTCGGCGTGCGCTATGAATTCGACGTCGTATTGTCGTCGCCCTTCGTCTCGTACTCCGTCTGTTTCGAGTTGCGGCCTCGTTGCCAATCCGTACGTCCCGCGCACGTTTCCCTGGGCAACGCCGGTGTAGTAAAAGAGCGTAAAAGGCACCATGGAACTCGGAGTTCCAGCTTATTCGAGGACCGTCATCGTCGCCGTCGGGTTTGGTGATGCAGCTGGCAGAAAAGTCGAAGTTTACAAAGCTAGAAAAAGAAACTACAGAGAGAAGAAGGAGGAGAAAGAAACAAAGAAAATAAATGGAGGAAGGAGCGCTCAAAGGGGAAATCGAGATCATGACACAAGAAACACACTTCGTGCCGCAACACCGGCGCACCCTCGCGCTGTAACAGCCGCCGGGGCAGGAGCGATCACCACCCGCTAATCCCGTGGTGGATTTAATGTGGGCCCTGCGATACAGTGCGTCTCGACGCTGTCGCATCACAGACTGTGTGCGATATCCTCCGTCTTCCACACTCGCACCCCCTCCCCGGCACGCACCCACAGCGACCTGTCGTCTCTGCAACCGATGTGCGGCATCTCCTCCTCCTCTAGCAAGCACGCTTGGCGAAGCTGCTGCAAAGATGGAGTCGGCGCCCTTGACCAGGGTACGTTGCGGCGGCGGTGGTGATCGTCGTCGTCTCGTCGTCGTTGTTTGTCATACTGACTTTCCTTTCGCAGGCCCACGATCATGCCCGTGAGGCGTCTTTGGCCACGAACATGGCCGACGCGGCTGTCGCGGTCAGCGAGCACGTTCTGGCAGCAGGCGAGTTTGCCGCGGCGGCACACGACACATCGAGCGTCGAAGCACTACGAACACTGCACCTCCTCGAACGTCACCACGAACGGCTAGCACGGCTACTGCAGTACTCGCTCGAACACCCTCCCGCTGCCGAGCAGCAAGAAAAAGCGCAAACAAAGGCAACCTCGTTGAAGGAAAAGGATGCGGCGGCCGCCGGGGGGGCAGAGGGTGCAGCCGAAGGGGGCCAGACAGCCCATTCCATCACCACCACGGCCGGCAAAGCGACGGCGACCCCTGCGTCTGTATCCGAGATCGTGTCGCGCGGCGAGTTTTCGAGTACAAGTCCTCCGAGGCGCGGCGCTGGCGCCGATGCCGCTGGACAGGCATCGGCCTTTCTCGGTGGCGACGGCGCAGCGTCCGCGGTCCGGCAGGCGGCGGGCGACAATGGCGGCTCTGCTTCTGCGGCGGCGGCGGCTGTATCGGCGGCGGCTGTATCGGCGGCGACGGCTGTATCGGCGGCGGCGGCTGTCTCGGCAGCGGCAACCACACAGAAGGCTGGTGCAGCCGCTATGGCCAACGTCCTGTTGTCCCAACAGCCGCAACAGCAGCGCCGGCACCCGCCGAGTCGCGAACTCTCCTCGTCCATTGCAACCAACCTGGCCTCGGCGCGCGGGATCCGGTCTTCTCGGTATCACCGCGGCCAGCCCGCCGCGCCGAGCATGTCCACGGACCAGGCGCCGGGAAGTCTGGATGGGCAGGTGCCCAAGGCCGGCGGATCGCGGGCGCAAATGCAGAGTGTGTTGCAGCAGCAAAAGCAGCAGAAGCAGCACCAGCATCCAGCTGGTGCTTCCGGAAAACCGAGCTGGGTCCCGCCGAAGCATCCGCAGAGGATGGACGCCGTCGAGGAGGACGCGCTGGTGGGCCAAGCAGACAACGGTGGCGGGGGCGGCAGCAGCAGCGAGGGCTTTGCGCGCTTTTACGACCGATTTGGTAGCTTCATCAACCGGCTGTCGGCGCCGTTGGCGTTCGCCGGCCTCCCGCTCATTTCAGAGGAAGCAGACGCAGCGGCAGCGGACGCGTCGACACAGAAGGCGGGGCAGCCGACGAGCGGCGCGGCCCAACGCCACGGCCGCGCGCTGTCTGCGTCTTCGGCCACGGCGGGCCCCTCGCGGTCCTCGTCGGCGGCGGCGGCAGAGCCCGACCTCTCGCAGATCTACTCCAAGGCGGCGCTGCGCGCGATCAACCGCGACGGCCTGGGCGGCAACCCGAACGATTCGTTTTATGTGGTTCCCAAGACGGGCCACACGGCGTCGTATGCCAACATTCTCAGCTTCGAGCAGAAGGAGCAGCGGCGGCGCCTGGCGGCGTCGGCGGTGCTGGTGGACGGGGCGCGCGACGAGGGCGCGCGCGACGAGCTCGGCGAGGGCGACGACGACTATGAGCACGGCTTCGCCGACGTGCGCAAGCAGGAAAGCGCGCGCCCGGCGCGGTCGGGGCTGATGCAGCGCCTGACGGCCGCGGATCCGAGCAGGAGTCGGACGGGCAGCAGCGGCAGCAGTCACTACGGCAGCAACAGCAACAACGCCAACAAACATCTTGTCGAGGAGCTGACGACGGAGAACGAGAGCCTCAAGGACATGCTGGACCGGCTGAGCCGGCGGCTGCACGCGTTTGAGGCGAGCGCGCAGCAGTCGCACATGGCGCTGCAGGAGAGCATGCGGTTTATGCAGCCGGGGTCGACAGGCGACGGGGGGGTGGCTGCGTCCGTGATCGGGGAGGCGTCCTTGCCGGCTGGGGCGGCAGACGGGCGCGACAGCGTGGACACACTGGCCCAGAAGAACAGAGAGCTGGAGACGGAGCTGGCGCGGCTGGTGCAGCGGCTGGACGCGTCGGAGCGGGAGCGCGCGCACCAGGAGAAGACGCTGCAAAAGTACCGCGACAAGTGGGAGAAGCTCAAGGCCGGGGCCAAGGCGCGGCGAGAGGCGCAGGGCGGCGGCGGAGAGAGCAGTCGGTGAACGACGAAGAAAGGAAATTCAACGCAAATCAATATATACATAAAAACAGGAAGCTTGCTCGTGATCGTGATATCGGTCTAGTCCAGATCGGCCCGCCGCATCTGCTCGGCCGCCGCGGCCACCTGCTGGCGTGTCAGGGCACCGGCCCAGACGCGGCGGCCCGGCTGCGGGTCGGGGTCGGGGTCGGGGTCGGGGTCGGTCTCCGGGCGGCCCCAGAGGCCCGGCGTGGCGGCCTGCTGGGCGGCGGCCCAGGCGACGACGCTGCGCAGGGCGACGGCGAGGAAGCCGAGCGTCTCGCGGTCGACGTCAAAGACCTCCCACCAGGGGCGGTCGGACGGCACGTGGGCAGCGGCGTCGCGGGCGGCGATGAAGACGGCGGCGACGGCCAGCTCGTGCGGCTGGTGCGTGGCGTACAGCAGCTGCGGCGACAGCAGCGCGGTGTTGAGGTAGGCGAGCGCGCGGCGGGCGACGGCGCTGCGGCGCGGCGACGGCGCACCCAGGAAGCCGAGCGCCTGCAGGTACGTGACGGCCAGCGGGTGCGGCAGCGCCACGTGCGTGTCGAAGCCGACCAGGGCCAGCAGCCGCGCCTCCCAGGCGAGCACGCGCGCGTGGAAGGCGGCGTAGGCGGCGTCGGGGAGGGGGGGGCACGAGGCCGGCCGCGTGGTCGCCGTCGAGGCGGTCGAGGCGGTCGCGCCCAGGAACGCGTACACGGCGGCCACGTCGCGCGCCGCCCGCGGCCGCAGGCCCATCTTGGCCACCAGGTAGACGGCCGCGGCCGAGGCGTAGAACGCCGGCAGGAGGGTGTCGTCCGCGGCGGCGCCGGCGGCGCCGGCGGCGGCGGCATCCTCGCTGGCGCTGCTCCCGTCGTCGACGAGCCCGGGCGCCTGCACCCACGCGCGCGCCAGCAGCACGTTGGCCTGCGCCGTCGTCGACTGCGGCAGGTCCAGCAGCAGGCCGGCCGCCTGGGTCAGGCACTGGGTGGCGTAGAAGACGGCGTCCAGCAGCCCGGGCGGCACCGGCGCGCCGGCGAGGCCGGGCAGGGCGACCGCGGCGGCGCGTTCGTGGTAGCGGGCGAGCTGGGCGGCGGACGCGAGGGGGTTGGTCAGGTGTGCCATGGCATGGGTGTGCGCGCGGGGCGCCCTGCGCGTGGTCGTTGTGGTCGACGTGAGGTTGTAGATTTTTGGCAAGGGCGAAGCCTAAAATTGACGAGGCTACGGGTGACACGCTTTCAGTGGGTTCCACTATAACGCCACTGTAATAGTCCACTGTGTCTACTGTGCTCTGTAGCTCACTGTGTCCACTGTAGTCGCTGTAGTCACTGTAGTCTACTGTATTGTGTTCATAACTCGTTCGACTACACCTCCTTCTCCCGCGACCCGACCACGCGCTCAAAGCTGTCCAGCACCATCGTGAACGAGTGCCGCCCGCCCGTCATGCTGCGCAGCCGGCCGTCGTACGCCAGCATCTCCTTGAGCGGCACCTTGGCCACGAGCTCCAGCATGCGCGTCACGCCGCGCTTCGGGTCGCGCAGCGACTGCACCGACTCGTAGGGGTCCGGCGGCGCGTACACCTGGGCGAGGTCGATGGGGCTGGCGTCAGCGGCCGCGGTCGGCGTGGCCGCGGTCTCGCCGCCCGTCCGCACCTCGAGCACGAAGCCGCCGCGGGACCCGGTGATGTCGCGCTGGATGGCGCCGGCCGCGTCGTCGGGGCACGCAATGTGCACGAGCATGACGGGCTCCAGCACGCCGACCGTGCCGCGCGCGTGGGCGTCGCGCAGGGCCGCGCGCACCGCGTGCAGCGACGCCAGCACGATGTGGCCGTCGGTGCCGGCGCCGCCGTAGTCCGTCGCCGCGTCAAAGGCAACGGTCACGCGGCAGCCGTGCAGCGGCGACCCCCGGCGCGGCCCGCGCGCAAGGGCGCCGTACGCGCCGTTGAACAGCTGCCGGCTGACCATCTCCGGGTCGAACGGCAGGCTGTCCTCCTCGTCGGCCGCCGCCGCCGCCGCCGACGACGACGACGACGACGACGTGAACTGGATGCGGTACTCGTTGCTGTCGCGCGTAAAGGTGTACGCCCGCTCGGTCTCGCTGGCGACGACGCCAGAGCTGTTGTCCCCTGCCTCCGCATCGGCGTCGCCCTCCTCGATGCGCTCCACCGTCGCCGTGCACGCCGCGCGGCCCGCCTTGTTGGCCACCACGCGGTCGTACACGTACCGGTGCGGCCCCGTGCTGGCCGTCGTCAGGCACTCCTTGTAGTCGACCTGCACGTCGCCAAAGGCCGCGCTGGCCATGCCGTACGTCGTGCGCAGCCGGTCAATGGCAATGTCCAGGTGCAGCTGGCCCATGCCCGACAGCACAAACGCCTCGTCCGTCTTGTCGTCGCGGCTCCAGCGCAGGCTCGGGTCCTCGCGCGCCAGCTTGCCCAGCGCGTCCTCCATGCGCCGCACCTCGGTCGGGCCGCCGTACACGTCCACCGACACAAAGGCCACCGCGGGGCCCACGTCCGGCGGCCGGATCGTCATCGTGCGCAGCTGCGCCAGCGGCACGCCGTGGCTGTGGCCCGGCAGGATGTGCAGCGTGTCGCCCGTGCGCGCCAGCTTGAGGCCCGTCACCGCGCCGATCTGCCCGGGCGCCAGGTACGGGATCTCGCCCACCTTGGCCGCCGACACCTGCGCCAGCAGCAGCGGCTTCTCGAACCGGCCCAGGTTGGCGTTCCACACCTGCGTGTTCTTGTGCAGCGTGCCGTGGTACACGCGCACAAACGCCAGCATGCCGTGCGTGCCCGCGAACAGCGTCGGGTCGTTGACCACCTTGAACACCGACGCCACCGCGCCCTGCTGCGCCGCGGCCGGCGCCTTTTTGTTGGGGCCGCGGCCGCGGACGCCGTCCAGCACCGTCGCCAGCGGCAGGTGCTGCTCGCCCAGGCGCACCTCCACGTCCGCCGCCTCGCGCGGGCTCGGCAGGTAGTCGACGATCGCGTCCAGCAGCGGCTCGACGCCGACGTTGCGCAGGCTCGACCCGGCAAACACGGGCACCACGCGGCCGTGCGCGTGCCGCACCACGCGCTGCAGGCTGGCCTTGATCAGCGCCGCCGGCAGGTCCGCGCCGCGCTCCGCAAACGCCTCCACCAGCTCGTCGTCGTCCTCGCACAGCCGCTCCACCAGCCGCACGCGCGCCGTCTCCATCTCTGCCCACAGCCGCTCGTCGGCGCGCAGCGCCGCGTCCGCCACCAGCGCGCCCGCCGTGCTGCCGGTGCTGCCGCCGCTGCCGCCGCTGCCGCTGCCGCTGCCGCCCGGGTTCCACCGCATCGCGCGCCGCTGGATCACGTCCACCACGCCGATGAAGCGGTCGTCGCGGTCCCACAGCGGCAGCTGGCACACCAGCGGCCACGCGTTGAGCCGCGACGCAATGTCCAGCACCGACCGCTTGAACGACGCCCCGTCGCGGTCCAGCTTGTTGACAAACACGATGCGCGGGATGCCGTAGCGCTGCGCCGACGCCCACACCCGCTCCGTGTGCGCCTCCACGCCCTTGACCGCATCGATGATGCACACCGCGCCGTCCAGCACCGGCAGGCACCGGTCCACCTCGAACCGGAAGTCCTGGTGGCCCGGCGTGTCAATCAGGTTGATCGTCTTGGGCTTCTCGCCCGCCGGCAGACTCGCCTCCTGGTGCCGCGGCGGCCAGTTGAAGCTGATCGCCGCCGACTGGATCGTGATGCCGCGGGACCGCTCCATCGGCAGAAAGTCCGTCGTCGTGTCCCCGTGGTCGACATCTGCAGGTCAGCCACAGCACGCCCACACGCAACGGTCACGGGAAAGAGAGCCACGCACTGCCAAGATGCCGCGTCACCCCGCTGTAGTAGAGCATCCGCTCCGTCGTCGTGGTCTTGCCCGCGTCGACGTGGGCGATGATGCCCACGTTGCGGATGTCCTCGATCTTGGCATCATAGTAGGTGTTTGCGTGGCTGGAGTACCACGCGCCAGCCTGCAGCCGGCCACCGAGCGTCCCTCTCGGTCTTTGCCTCTTCACACGCTCTTTGCATGCCAAGCCGAAACTGCATCGTCGCCTCAGCAAAGACGGCGGGCCAGCCACACCACTGTGCCCATGGTAGCACCGCGATACTGCTAGAGACCGCTTCATTCCAGAATTCCACTCTCAATGAGTACGAGCAAAGGACATACGACCCGAATCGCCCTTTGGCACGCCGCGTTCGCGTTCATGAGCTCGAAAAGCTTCAACCCAGGTCTCCACATTTCGGTCACCTGATCGCCCCCGAGCTCCCGCCCCACCGACACTGCCCGCCGTCCCGGAAACGTCGCCAGCCTGCTGGACCAACACACCGACCGCCAACACCGTACCACCCACACCGCCCACGGCATCCGCTGATCCTCCCATCGGCCGCTGTGAGACGCAGACAAGGGGCGTGGACGGAATTGTCTCGTTTTGGATTGCCCCGCGCTCCGCGAAGAGGGACGACGATCAGACCACTGCGACGCTCGGCGGCTCCCGCGATGGACTACTCCTACCACGATGCCGACGGCTCCGGCGCCTCGCCTTGGGGCTCGCCCGAGACGTCGCCGCAGCACGGCAGCAACGCCCGCACGCCCGCCGCTGACCCGCCCCAGTCGCCGTACCAGCGCCCGTTTACCGCCTCGAGCAGTGGCCTGAGCGGCAGCGACCACGGCGGCGACCTCTTCGGCGACAGCAGTGCCGATGCCGCCGGCGGATTCGGCGCCGCGGCCGAGCCCGACTACAGCAGCCGCCCGAGCACGGCCACCAGCACGGCGTCGGCGGACGAGGTCGCGCGACCACAGCAGCCGCCGCCGCAGCAGCAGCACAACTACTACGACCAGCAGCAGCAGCAGCAGCACCAGAGCCAGAGCCAGCAGGCACCGCTGCCGCCCATGCCCAACGAGCACGGGGGCCAGGCGGCCGCCGCGGGTGCGCCGCAACCGCAGCAGCCGCAGCAGCCGCCGCAGCCGCGCTTCCGGTTACAGGCCAAGATCACGGCCCTGGAGCGGACGGGACGCAAGGATCCGATTCTGCGATTCGATGTGCATGTGCGTTTTTCTCCGGCTCGGGCCCTTTTTGGTATGGCCAACTCGCTGACGTCTTCCCCAGACCAACCTCCCTCGCTTTCGCACGACCCAGTACCGCGACGTGTGCCGGCTGCACTCGGAGTTTGTCAAGTTGGCCGAGCATCTGATCTCTGCGAACCCCGAGGCCCTGGTGCCGGCCGTGCCGGGTCCGGTGACGTCGGCCGGCGCGGGCACGGAAGAAGACGAGATCCGCGTCAAGGCGCAGATGCAGCGCTGGTTCAACTACGTGTGCGGCAACCCGGTGCTGATGCACGACGACGAGATGGTGCTCTTTGTCGAGAGCGACTTTGGCTACAGCCCCATGGTCAAGAAGAAGCAGCCGGCCACGGGCGTGCGCCGCAAGATCCTCAAGCAGTTTGCGCCGCCGGCCGACGACACGCCCGAGCTGGCCCAGGCGCGGCCGACGGTCAAGCTCTTCTACCTGGGCACGCTGGACGCCTGCCACAAGGTGGACCGGCTGGTCAAGGCGCGGCGCGGGCTGGGCCTGGCCGAGTCCGACTTTGGCGTCAAGCTCGGCGCCATGGCCGTGCAGGAGCCGCACCCGGGCCTGGCCAACGCGTACCGCAAGCTGGGCAAGGTCATCCAGACCGCCGGCGACTACCAGGCGGCGCAGGCGACGGCCGAGGCGACGACGGTCGGCGACCCGCTCGACTACCACTCGTCGGACGCGCTCATCTTCAAGGAGACGCTGACGAACCGCCAGCTGCTGCTGCGCGAGCTGCTGCAGGCGCAGGAGACCACGCGCACGCGCCTCAACGCGGCGAACCGCCTCAAGGGCAGCTCCAACGTGCGCCGCGAAAAGGTCGACGAGGCCATCACCGCGCTCGACGACGCCCGCGAGCACGAAGCCGAGCTGATCCAGAAGACCACGCGCGTCACCGCCAACCTCGTGCGCGAGCGCCGCACCTGGTTCGCGCGCACGTCCGCCGACCTGCGCCTCAGCCTGCGCGAGCTCGTCATCCGCGAGATCGAGGCCGAGCGCCGCCAGCTGGCCCTGCTCGAGAGCGTGCGCACCGACATCCGCAGCATCGACGGCACCGGCGGCCTCAGCCGCCTCGGCCGCGAGGCCCACCCCGCCAACGTGCGCCGCACCAGCGTCGCCGCCAGCCAGGGCCCCAAGGGCGATTCCTGGAGCGGCGTGCCGCGCCGCTCCGACGCCGTCCTCAGCCGCACCGGCAGCATCACCGAGGAGGGCGGCGCCGTCGCCCCCGGCCTCGCCGCCGGCGACGGCTTCGACGCCGGCCTGCTGCGGCCCAGCATACCGGGCGTCATCAGCGAAGAGGAGGACGACGACCGCGTGGACGCGCGCAACGCGGCGAGCCGACTGGCGACGAGCACCTTTTAGTAGGGGACAGGAGTGCGCCGGTGTTGTATTGTGTGTTTATTTTTCTTCTGTGTCGTTGTTTTGTCATGCACGCTGTCTTTGCTTGCTTCCGGGAGGCCATGGTCACTTGGCCATCGCTACATTGTTACAAGTTCCGTTTCTGCTTCTCTTCGCTATACAGATTCTCGCTGCAACCATTTGGTCTGTTGTTCGTTCCTTGTTTGACAGTTGTCTTCCGTACCTGCTCTGGCGTGAGTCATAACGGTGCCCGACATCCAGCTCTACGCTTGCCCTGCTGGCCTCAAGATAAACCGTTCAATATCAGCGAGAAAATGGAATCCATCATGATGCAATGTTGTCCGTCACAGCGGCTGTGTGCCAATAGGAGGCCGCGATAAGCTGCTGCTTGCAGTCGGAGCAGAGACTCCGTCTCGATATAAATAGACAACGGTATAGTTAAGACACCGTGCCGGTTCCATCGGTCGCGACAAATAGGACGGAAGCCCGGATTGGAACCACGACAGCAGCACACAATATCAGTCCCCGTTGGCAGCATGCAGCTTGCATGGCATGTGTCGGTGATGCTATCTATTCGTGTCCGGACCCCTGGGGCGTGTGGTCAGGTCTTTTGGTCCATAGCCGGTGAGCATGCAATCGGCGTTGGGACCGGGCCCGAGTCACTTTGCTTTATGAAACATTGATATGCTGCCCAAGGCAAAAAGCTTGATGCAACGCCTGCGACCAAGGTGTATCTCCCGCCTGCAGCTAGAAAACGGGGTGGGGGGGCGAGGACACGCAGGGTTGGGCTGCAGAGGAGGGGTGGAAAGTGATGGCTCAGAATGCGTCCGTGCGACCACCGCTTTCCTCTTTGGTTCACAACACGGACCGCCTTACGGTCCGCAACACGGACCAACGCGGCAACGACCGATCGTTTGGGTAAGATACAGAGAAACTTATCTGTCATATCCCTTCTTGGTGGCTCTTTCCTCATTGGAAGCAATGAGTCGGTTTCTCCTCCGGTTCGTGAGAGCCTGGAAGGTGCGACTGCCGGCGACAGGAACGTCCCCCAAACAGGAAACAACCTCCAATCGCCACTTTTCCTCCGCGCCCTGGCCGGTCTCGATGTTTCTTCCGTCTTTCTCGCCCTTTGCCTCCACAACTTTTCCACTCACACCACCTTTCGGCTTCGCGGCTACGGCTACATCCACACCGGGCGGAGACTATCAGGCTTGTCTTTCTCTTTCTTTGAAATACTTTCTCGTTTTCTGCTTTGGCCCTGGAGCCGAGCCACTCAGCAGATAAGAACGACTTCGTCACCTCCCTTTATGCAGTGGTACGGTGCCAATGAGCCCCGGCTTGCCCAACCGTCCCGGCTTGGACGTCATGGTCGGCTCTACTCGTACAGACGGAGCACAATGTACTATCTCCGTCCGCTCAGCTCAGCAATCCCAAGAAGGGCAGGCTGATGTTGCGGAGTATCCTCCGACATGCTGCATGTGCGTGCATGATATGACCGATGCGTTTATGTCACTTATCTGCGGGTAGGAAGCACTATTGGACTGCCAAAGGTTGATCGGCACCCCGGCATTTGCGCTCGTGTCGGAGCCGGCTTTCCTGTCACCTCGGCAATCCCACTGCAGTACACATGCCTATGTCTGCGTATTTCTGCTCTCAAAGGGGTAGGCTGGCCTCCCTCTCCCTCTTCCAGTGCAGCTCCTCATCGAGATCGCTGCTGCTGTTTCAAAGTATTATCACAAGCTAATGTTTGTATCTATTTACAAAGCACTGCGCAACAGACGGGCCGTTTGACGGTGAAGTTTCAGCGGAAACTCTTAACCTGCGGGTTTTAGGGTTCCATCCGGTCTGAGTCGTGCCATGCTACGACATGAAGCATCATCCTTCAACACTACATCATTGCTGCCGCTAGAAAACAGCTCGGGAGCCGTTTCCATACTGGCCAAAATCTCAAATTCAGCGGTGTGAGATTCGCCAGACTTCTTGCCATACTCCATAGTCGATGTGGAGTTGCGCTCACGATGCTACCCTCGCTGGCACTGGCGTGTGTTGCAAGGTCACCCTCTTTGTGGAGAAAACGGCTCCTGGGAGGACTACCCGTCTCCGGGCTGTCTTTCACAACTTCGGGGTTCCTTTCACGAATATCTTCGCCTGCGCTCCTCTCGGTGTGTCTATGAAAGGAGAAAAACACTGCATTGTTTATTTGTCTGACCGGTCCTGCCACATCCAAGAGCATGAGAGAACGGCAGCCCCGGCATCTTGTTTTATTTTCCGGCTCCCTTTGACCTTGTCTCGTCGTTTTCTAGTCACGGAGCTAACTCAAGTCTTTGCCCTCCAACACGACAGCCGGGCTCGCGGGACCTTTCCCCGAACAAAAAACTTGCCGTCCCGGCTTTCCCTCCATACCACTCCAAGCCGTCCCCTGTTCCGCTGCCCCTGGCTTAGTGAAGCCTCTTTTCACTTTAGCCTGAGCAGAGATAACTCAATGTTGTGTGACTGGCTTACACCATTCTGAGCATCCAAGACTCTTCCTGTTCTGGTTTGGATCCGGGAACGCTTGCATATTGTCACAGCACATCATAGAAAGACGATGCCAGACAGAGCAGTGCCGCACCTATGAGGTTGACTTACGGAATATCTATGGAGTCTCGGCATCAAGCAGCGCTCCTCTCCTCTCTGATTTGTTTCGAGTTAATTTTCCCGCTCTGCCTTTTGGCTTCTGTCGGTGGAGAATGACGACTCGGCGACCCCCCTCCGGCTCGTCACTCCTTGTTGATAAAAAGCCCTTTGTCCTGCTTTTGATTTCTATTAGATTTCTATTTGAATTATCTACTCTTTCTATCTGCCTCTTTGCGTTTATACTGTCTGAAAACATCGCCAAGCAGTCTTTATATCATCAGGTACGTCATATAAGCACAGCTCTTCGGAACCCCCCGTTGCCAACCCACTCTCCCACGCTCCCACGCGGGCATCTGATTCCATCCCACGCCCTCACCCACGCTTGCACTCGCGCTACGCTTCGTCTTGCTTTCTTGGCTCCTTCTTCCCGGAGCAGACGACCCCCATGGGAGGGCCGCCATTCCATTCCTAGCACTTGACCGTCATGCTTGTCCTGAAGCTAACCTACTATTACCGCTTCGGCAGCTACCCCCACGCTGAACATCTTGCATCTCAAGATCTCGTTCTCAGTCCAGTCCGAAACAAGCACTTGCAGGCGAGAAAGTAAACATGGCGCCCGCTGCTATGATTGAAGATGAAACAACCCGCTATCCCACCGCATACTCAAAAGGTATGACGGTTAGCGCCTCGGTTCTGCATGGTCCTCGCGACTTGCGATTGGTGAGAGAACACTTCCCCATGCTGCTTCAAGCGGTGTAAGCTGCTTCTAGAGCCCAGCGAGCTAACCATTGGATGTGTTGATCTGCAGGAGACAAGAAGCATTGGAGACCCTAGTACAGGCGAGGTGCAGGTTGCCATCAAGGCAACGGGCATCTGTGGCTCCGACATGTCCTACTACAAGAAGTTTGCCAACGGAGATTTGTGTGCCTGCATGCCCCTTACACTGGGCCATGAGTCGTCGGGCGTCGTAGTGGCCATCGGATCGGACGTCTCCGGCTTTCAGATTGGCGACCGGGTGGCCCTCGAGGTTGGCGTTCCATGCGGCAACTGCAGCATCTGCCGGAAAGGCCGCTACAACCTGTGCAAGCAGCTGCGTTTCCGCAGCAGTGCGAAAAGCGTTCCCCATTATCAGGGTACGCTCCAGGAGCGCATCAACCACCCGGCACGGTGGTGCCACAAGTGAGTGTTCTGTTTGTTTTTCCATGTCGAGACTTGACAAAGGCATGCTAATGTATGTATCGAAAAGGCTTCCAGACCACGTCTCCTTTGAGGCCGCTGCTCTTCTAGAGCCTCTGTCGGTCGCAATACATGCCGTCAACCGAGCCCACCCGCTGCCCGGGTCGACCGCACTGGTCATGGGTGCCGGTGCTGTCGGCCTTTTAACAGCTGCTGTGGCACGCAGCTCGGGCTGCTCGCAGGTCACCATCACCGACGTGGACGAGGGCCGTGTCAACTATGCGCTGGCCAAAGGCTTTGCAACCCACGGCTACGTTGTGCCGCCGCTCCTGCATACGTCGTCCAGCACCTCGTCCATTTTCACCGCCTCCTCTGGTGCCTCCACGCCGCCCGAGTCCGAGGGCATCTGCACGCCGCCAAACAGTCTCACTTCGTACCCGTTCTCTGTGCAGCTCGCGCACGCCAAAAACCTGGCAGGTGAGCTGCAGGCGCTGACGCGGGCGCCGCCGCACCTTTTTTCGGACGAGGAGGAGGAGGGTTTTGACGTGACCTTTGAGTGCACGGGCAAGGAGGAGTGCATGCACACGAGCCTGTACGCGACGCGCGCCGGCGGAAAGCTGGTCATGGTCGGCATGGGCACGCCGGTGCAAACGCTGCCGATGTCGGTGGCGCACCTGCGGGAGATCGACATCCTGGGCATCTTCCGCTATGCGAACACGTACGCGGCAGGCATCCGCATGCTGTGCTCGGGCACGCTGCCGCGTCTGGACGACATGGTGACGCACCGTTTCAAAGGCCTGGAGGCGGCCCAAGGCGCTTTCGAGGTGGCTGGCCGCACCGTGGATGACAACGGGAACTTGGTGCTGAAGGTTGTCATCGAGGCCTCGTGAGGATGCACATCCTCTCTGTGCAAAAAAGGGAGATATGTGCTTTTGCTTGCTTGTTTCCGGCACGGACGAAAACTTGTAGGGGGTACGGTTGCCTGTATATGATTGTTTATGATGTATAGCGGTTTATGAGTTTTTATTTAGTTTAATATTGTCTTTTTCAAACACGTCACAGTCTACTACTTTGGCTTGCAGTGTAGTCCGCGTGTCTAAAAAGCTCATCAGATCCCCTCATTGTGATACCCATGCCTAATTTGCCTAACCCCCGTCCACCCCTGGTAAGCCTCGAGCCTCGCAGTACGCTCCTTATATTCATGCTTCCACTGAACAAGTAAAGAATACGCAAAGACGTCCTTTTCAAGAGACCGTGTGGTACGCCGACTGCCTCGAGGCCCCGGCTGCCGACCGCCCAGCGTTGCTCGGGCCGCCGCTATTGGCCCGGTACAGTGCTGCCCGCGCCGCAGCGCTCGTCGCACTGCTGCCACCACCGGGATGGTTCCGTGACGGCGCACCGTCCATAAATACGGCCAGCTTGCCGCCCGTCTGCCGCACCCGGCCAATGCTCTGCATGACGTCGTCGAGCAGCAGCGACGCCAGTTGCACGTCGTTGGCCTCGCGCTGCTGCTCCTCTTCAAAGGCGCCGTTCACGGGCGGCGGAACTACCAGCGGCAAGCGCTGCACCAGCGCCTGGATGCTGCGGAGGATGGGCAGGGAGACGCCTACAGCTCCGGCGGAGGGGTCGCCAGTGCCGTCGTTAGAAGCGTCATTGCCGCCACGGTCGTCGGCTGTGGCCACCCGGCCCCCCTCTTCCACCGCGTTCGCGGGCAGCGCTTCGAGGTAGCGCGTCAGCAGCTGTAGGCGGGCGTGCAGCATGCGGATGGCGTTGGCACGCGTGGTCAACGTGGAAATCAGCTCCTCGTCCTCGCGCGAGAGCACGATATCCGCTGTCGCCGCCGTCGCCGCCGCCGTGCTGGGACCGCTGCTCGATTCCTGCAACGGAGTGCTGTCGTCAGCGGCCACCAAGCGACGCTTACCCCGGTTCCCCGACTCTATGGCCACGGCACGGTCGCGTGGGCTGGTACTGCTGCTGCCGCCTTTACCAACAGCCTCTTTGCCAGCGGCTTTCCTGTCGTCGCCGGCCACGGCTGCGGAGGAGGCGTTGGCAACCCCACGTGCCACGAAGTCGATGCTGATGCGCTCGGCCTCCTCCGTCTCGACTGTGTACGCTATCTCGCGGAACTTGAAAGGAAGCATCCCGTCGGCTGCGTTGGCTAGAAACTCGTTTGTTGGCTTGTGTTGACTCTCCATTTCTTCATCAGCCGTGCGTGATGCTAATGACGGAGACAACACGGCGTCTGTCATCTCCTTGTCGTCCCCTCCCAGCTTTTCCGGCTCCTTTGCTTTTCTCTCCGGCTCCAGTGGGTTGCTTTGTGTAGGCAACGGCGTGCTTTCTTGTTTCATTTTTTGTGCAGACAGTTCATCGTCTTGCTCGTAGTGCGTCTCGTACAGCGTCAGCGGCAACCGGCCGCCAACCGTCTGCTCCTCTAGATCCTCGGGATGGAACGCCAGGAGCACAGCAGCAGTCGACTCTCTGCAGGAGCGCTGAACCATTTTGTGAATCTGCTGAATTTTTGGTGTTGGGCCGTCCCGGCTGAGCACAGTGTACCAGCCGACAAGGTCAAGGTGGCGGTCTGCGTGGACCTGTCGCACTGGGAGCAAGGTTTAGCTTCAAACGCACCAACCCCAAACAGATCGGTGTATACGAACTCTGCAGTATCCGGTCTTCAAACCACTCTACATCGAAGGTGGCCTCTGTGGCGATGTTGGGATTTGTCATTACATTGAAATCGAAGGTGTGCTCGATTGTGACCTGGCGACCGTTCTGCTGGCCCAACAGTGCGCCGACAACAGGACCCGTATTTCCGCGTAGCGTGTGGCGGGTTATGTTGTCGGATATGCCTAGAAGGACGAGGGGATGGAGGACGGCTGGCACATTGTCGGACGTCCTCTGGGTCGAGACGAGAGGGTTGGTGTGGGTGAGCGGCGCCATGGCGGACGAGGAGGAGGCAGAAGGGGGGAGTCGCCCGAAATGGACGACAAGCTCTGGGAAGCAAGTAACAGAACCAAATACAAGAAGAGGATAGTTTTTAGGGGGGCTGAAGGGATATTTGAAGTGCGGCGTGCTGTCGTTGCAGCGGGGTGAGTGATCTAGGTTGGCGATGTGTCGAGCTTGACTTCGCGGCGTTGAAGACCCCCCCCACCTTCGTTGGGCGGGGAGTGATACACAGTTCTGATTGGCCCACACCAGAGCCTAGCTTGGCGATCGCGACTTCCCTTGAACTTCATCGTGCCTTCCTCTTCACACCGTAGGACCAGGAAGCGTCATTATGTAAGGGCTGAAATTGGCCTCAGCCGGCTCTTTTGGGAAGAAGTGAAAGTTAAGAGAAAGTCAATATAGTACATGATGGAATATTGCACCACCACCGCCGCCGTGAACATGGAGAACGCCGACGAGATCTATTGGTCCGCGCCGGGAGACCGCGAAAAAGAAGAAGCGGCTGCATGCCAGAGTCTTGAGTACGCTCGTATGAGCGGTCTGGTGCTCGACCTGAAGACAAGCGACCATCTCCAGTATCATTGCAGCGTTGTGACCTCGGCATACCACAGCCTGCCGCATACCGAGACGCTGCTGGCTGACGACCACTTGCCGATGCTGGTCATCCCGCCTACGGAGCTTGCAGAACCATTTGCAGTGGCACGGCGGGTTGCCGGAATACTCGAGCGCGCCTGTCGGTGTCTGACCGAAGACGAGCAGAGGCGGGCCGAGGATATACTGTGCGCGCGGTGGCCGTTTCGCACTAGGGGGGAGGCGGGCGAGGTCCGTGGCCGCTGCCGTTGGTTGGCAAAACTGCCGCTTCCGCTTCTCAGCTCCGATGCAGATGAAGACTGTGCCGCATAGCGGCGGACAGTTGCAGATGCAACGGAAGCGGAGGGACGGGTACGGAAGCATTCTCTACCCCTGGATCGCAACGGCGACCCAAACAACGACAACTATGATGCCAGCGATGAGAGCGACACATTCCCAGATACACGCGGCATCCCAAAGCCGGAACTTGAGGCTGCGCTAGGCCTGGCAGACTCCAGTCGCACGGAGACCATGGTTGTCTCCGAGAAGGCCATCCGGTCTCTGGTGCAACGAATGCACAGCATGCGATGGACAGAGGACGACCAGACAGCGCTGATACAGAAACAAGTTGCATACAAAGCGGTAAAGGCAACCTTTGTTCAATCGCGAAGCCAACCGCAGACAAAAAGCTGATGAACATGTCTACTCTAGGCACCGAATCGATACGTCTCTCCCCCGCTGACGCCAGTGTCCTTCCCCATCGAATACTTTGTCCCTAGCGGCGAGGCATGTTTGATTGCCGACATGTCCGATCTCAGTTCTGGCGTGAGTGAAGCCCTTGAAGAGGCCGAGAAAACGATCGCAGACAGAACCGGCCACGTGTGGCCCGCCACACACCAGCCGCCCTTGGATCCAGCCGACTCCGAATCATTGCTGGCAACGCGGCTGGCTGTAGACACAGCAGCGTTGTCCGACAGCTTCAACGTTGTGCAGGAGTGGCAACAGCGCCGTGATGCAGTAGCACATCCACAAGCATCCGAACCATACCTGTCCATGCCGGAACTCGTGCCAACATCGCCGGCTTCTTGCCCGTGTACAGGCAACAGTGACGTGCCGCCCCTTGAACTCACAAATACAAA
The DNA here is from genome assembly GCA_001676865.1 of Ceratocystiopsis minuta. Classification (NCBI taxonomy): domain Eukaryota; kingdom Fungi; phylum Ascomycota; class Sordariomycetes; order Ophiostomatales; family Ophiostomataceae; genus Ceratocystiopsis; species Ceratocystiopsis minuta. The sequence continues at coordinate 12,979 of LZPB01000123.1, read as the reverse complement.
ACACACACAGGAAGTGCCAGGACACGAAGTTGTCTACGATACCGATAGAGACGACTCTGAGCCGCAGTACGCTGTGGCTACCGTGGAAAGCATCCTCGACCTGGCGGAGAACGAGCTCGTGGAGCAGGCGAGAATGCCAATTCCCGTCCTAAAAATGGACGCACTTGTCCCACCGTGGCAGCCCGTTGGCTCTTCTGCGCAGACAATCTTTCAGTGGATGAAAGAAACCGACCGTGAAGCCTACAAATGTGAAGACTGGGCCGTGGGAGCGTCCCCGATCATTGATTCGCTGGATGGTTACGAAGACTGTCAGAAAGGAGTAGAACTGGCTGAGACAGCGGAAATACGCAATGCCTTTTCGGGCAAGTCGTCTATTTTGGCGAGCAGCAAGTACGACAGGGTGTCTAGCCTTGTGTCATCTATCCTCCCAGTTCAGAAACGGTGCTCGGCTGCCGAAGATGATGGCTTTCTGGAAGAGCCACGGGTGAAGGCCACGCGCAAACGGCCCATGACTAGATACGACAGCTGGGGGGACATGATGAACCGGTGGAAGCGACGGAAGCAAGAGGATAAACCTACGGATGCCGCTGGTCAGCGGGAAACCTCGCCTCAGAAAGTCCAAAAGTTCAAAGCACCTGAGCTTCTCTTGGGCTACAATGCCTTTGTTCAGCATTCCGCGAAGCCACCAGCGCCTGTGTCACCTGGCAGTGAGCAGACATTCCCACAACAACAAGATTTCTCACAGGCGGCTCTAAATACGGAGCCGGGAGAGGGCGCTGCGGCCCATCCATCGCAGACAGATGGGCCCGCGCTACCGAAAGCTATCTTGTCGACGTCGATTCCTCTGCTGATACGTGCTCGGATGCTCCGCCTTCTTCCGCATCTCGACTTTATTGAGCGGGACTACGACGCTGCGCACCACAATGCGACAGGAGCCGAGGAGGAGAACAGCCATGAAGCAGACATCGTCGTCTCGCCGTCTTCAGGTCTTATATTGACAACGATGGTAGGACTCCGGCAGGCAGCAGCTTCGCCGAGAAGCGCAAAGAGTGCAGGACCAGCGCTGTCGCCCTTCCACAGCCGCGTCGCCCAAATCAGCAGGCGCCACGATACGTTGAACATCCTCGTGTACCGCAACAGCAAGGCCGGTCTTGGGTCCACGCGGGTCGGGGACAAGGACGAGACCAATGCGGCGGACCTTCCTGAGTTTTCGCCGTCCGACGCCATGGCCCTGGCGCAGCTGCAGGGGTTCGTGCAGACGCTGCACCCATGCCGTGTTGGGGTCGCCTATGTCAGCGGTGGTGAGGAGGCGGCGGCCGCGTGGACCGCGTCTTTTCTGCGTCGGAATGCTGGCCCGCACGCGGCCGAATGCTGTCTGGCAGAGAGCGAGATGCTTGGCGAGCGGATTCTCCGTCGCACCGGCCTCAACGTCTACGATGCGCAGGTGGTGCTGGGCCTGCTAGCCGGTGCCGAGCAGGGACGGGGCGGGGAAGGGCCGCAGAAGAGAAGCGAAGATGAGAATGAGGAGAGAGCGCTGTTGGCGCGGTTTCTGGCCTTGTCGCCGGCGGAGCGGCTGGCACGGTTTGGCCCGTGGGTGGGATGTCGGCGCGCTCTGGAGGGCGTCAGTGAGATGCTCCAGACGGCGTTGCCGTCGCAGCCGACGATGTCCCAGGGGTAAGGTCATATTTATGCCAGGTTGGGAGACAGGTTTCTATTGTTCATGAAGCATGTCGTAAATTCGTTTGCTGCAGATGGCAGCCCTAGCTAATATACAAAAAACAAGAATATATAGCTTTCACATTCTTTTTCCGCCAACAGCCTCATGCGCTAGATGGGAGCAGGCTCCAGATCTGCAGGCTGGGCACAGGCGTCGATTTCCGGCGGGGTCTGAAAGGCCGGTGATGTTGACTGACTGCACTCGTGTTGCTTGCGTCGCTTTCGCTGTCACTATCACTGTCACTATCGTCGTCGCTGTCGTCGTCGTCGTCGTCGTCGTCGTCGTCTTCATCGCTGCCATCGTCACTGTCGCTTTCCTCATCACTTCCGCTGTCTGTATCGCTCTCGCTCTCGCTGCTGCTGTCGCTCTCTTCGCCTCCGGCGCCCTCTGTGCTCGCCAAGGGCCCGGAGCACGTCGCAACGACCGAACCGCTCGCGTGCAGGAGCGTGCAGCCCACGGCAACGTCCGCGGCTGGCTCCGCCGCCGCGGCCCCCGCACCAAACTGCCACGTGGGCTGCAGCACGCCCTCGCGCGTGCCCACACCCTCCCATACGGCCACGGCGCCGGTCTCGGTGCCGGCCCAGACCTCGAAGCCGCCGCCGCCGCCACCGCCGCTGCCGCCGCTGCCGGCAAACACGTCGCAGCTCAGGCGCTGGTTGGTGCGCGACGGGCGGCCGGCCAGCAGGCAGAGCAGCGCGCCGGAGCCGCGCACGTCGTAGACGAGCAGGGCGGGGGCGCGGCGCTCGTTGACGACGAGGTAGCGGCCGCAGGGGCTCCAGAGGACCTGGACGACGCCGTTGCCGGTGTCGCCGGCGCGGCGGCCGCCTGTGCCGGCGGCGGCGGTTGTTGTTGCGGGATGGCTGCGGTACGCGGCGGCGTACACGGGCAGGCGGGCGACGCCGTCGAGGCTCCAGGTGGCGACGCAGGCGCCGCCGGCGCGGGTGAGGTCGTAGAGGCCGAGGCAGCGGGTCCAGGTGCCGGCGGCGAGCAGGCCGAGCGGGGACTGCTCGTTATCTTCACCACCGCCGCCACCGCGGACGGCCAGCGCGGACACGACGCCGCGCATGCCGACGCCGTTGCCCTTGCGCAGGTGGCGGGTGGAGGGGATGGTGGGGACGCGCAGCAGGGGCTCGTCGCGGCTGGTGCGGGTGACGTCGAAGAGGGCGAGCAGGTTGGCGGTGCCGGCGACAAAGTGGGTGCCGGGGCTGGGCCAGAGAAGGGCCGTCGGAGTCAGGAAGGCCTCGGTCTCGTGCTTGACGAGCGGGTAGGTGGCCAGCGGAGGGGTGCGGGTGGGCAGTGGTCGTGGAGGCCGGTTGCCATGGTCGCTGTCGTCGCTGTCGTCGCTGTTGCTGTCGTCGTTACTCTCGGGGAATAGAGAATACATCTGAATCGGAAGGTCCTGGCTGCCCACGAGAGACACCTGCGACCAGGGCTGGGCCAGCGAGTAGTAGGGCGCCGGGGCCATCGAGGCCGCCGGCACCGGGAGGGCCAGACGGCCCTGCGGCGCGAGAGCGCGTGGGCCGGCAGGACCGCCTGGTGTGGCGGGATCGAGCAGGTTGGCGGGCAGGACATAGCTCAGGACGGACGCAGCCGACGTGGAGGCGATGAGGGTGGTTCCGTCGGCGGACCATTGCGCATTCTTGTAGAAGGGTGCGGGCTCGGAGGCGGTGCCGCGCAGCTCGGAGGCAGCCACCAGGGCCACCCGCGGCCTTGTCACGACATCCTCGCGCGCAGCGAGCCGTATGTCGAGGGTGTCTTTCAGACCCTCCATCGGAAGGGGTGTGGTTGTGTACTCTGGATTTCTTTATTTTTTATTTTATTTTTTTAATTCAGAACAAAGCTCGTCCCCACACTGCACAATGGCGTCACATTTGTACTAGCGCGCGCCGTACGCGGCAGCCGCTCCACAAAACCCGCTGCCTGCCTGAGCTAACCCGTTTGTGTGCAACTCCTCGACTCCGGCCATCGAGCTGCGTCCTTTGTCCTCCGTCCCCCGTCTCCCAACCATCGCCGTCGCCTCGCCCAGGGGCACAACAGCCCTTTCTGCCACACATCGACCATCCCCGGCTGCCCGATTGCACCCATGGATGCAGCCATGGCGTCGTCGCGATGCGACGCCCTGCGCACCCCGGGCATCGCGAACCTGGTCGTGTCCATGTAAGCCGGCGAGGCCGTGTGGTTGCTGCTCTGCGTTTCGCGCTGCTCACCCCTGGAACAGATTCATCCTCGTCGGCATGCTCGTCTCCTACCTCCCCCAGCACGTGCGCATCATCGCCCGCGGCACGTCCGAGGGCATCTCGCCGTACTTTGTGCTGCTGGGCGTCACGTCGGCCACGGCGGGCTTTGCCAACATCCTCACCCTGCCGCAGTCGCGCCAGGACATGGCCTGCTGCGCCGAGCTCGACACGGGCCACTGCCTGGCCGGCCTGCTCGGCATTGCCCAGCTGGGCGTGCAGTGGCTGAGCTTTGCCATCATGTGCGTTGTCCCACCCGATGAACCGAACGGCCTCGATCTCGCTAACGCCGCCCTGTCTCCTCCAGCCTCCTCCTGTTCCTCGTCTTCTTCCGCTACGACACCGCCCGCGTGCCCATCCCCGCGGACGAGCTGGAGCACGACCAGCCGCGCTGGCAGACGGCCGTGGCGGTGGCCGCCGTGTGCCTGGTGCACGCGCTGGTGGTGGCGCTGGTGACGGTGTGGCTGCGGATCGCGCGGCCGGGCGCGCTGTCGGGCTGGGCGTACGCGCTGGGCCTGATGGCGGCGCTGCTGGCGGGCGTGCAGTACCTGCCGCAGATCTACACGACGTACCGGCTCAAGCACGTCGGCAGCCTGAGCATCCCCATGATGTGCATGCAGACGCCCGGCGGCTTTCTGTTTGCCGGCAGCCTGTTTGCGCGCCTGGGCTGGGGCGGCTGGAGCTCGTGGGGCATCTTCCTGCTGACGGCCACGATGCAGGGCATCCTGCTGGCCATGGCCATCTACTACGAGTGGCAGCAGCGGGCGGCGGGTGCGCCGGCGGCGGCGGGTGGCCCAGCAGCCGCAGCCGACAGCGGCGGCCGCCGCCGCACCGCGCTGGACGTGCCCAAGGCGCTGGATCCGCGGCCGCTGTACCGCCGCGTGCTCTCGTACCGCACCGCGCGGCTGGACGACAACACGCCAAGCCGCTACAGCGCCCACCCTGAGCACTACGGCACGACGCCCGACGAGATCTCTGACATTATCGATCGCCAAGACAGCGAGGCGGCCACGGAAACACAGCCCCTGCTCCGGCCGGGCGGCATAGGGAACCCGCACCGCGATCTTGGCAGCGCAGGCCGTGGGACCGCACCATAGCGAGGGGGGGGGGGGNNGGGGGGGGGGGGGGGGGGTCAAGGAGGTTGGACTCTGTATGTTGGGGAGGGATTTGTTCTTTGAAAGCTGGCAGATCAAGAGAGATTATTCTGTCGTCTTGCGGTGTAAGACCGTCCTGCCCTCAAGATGTCCTGCCTGCATGTCCGAGGAAAAGAAGTCCGTGGAAGGGAGGCTGTGCTATCCCCGAACAATGGAGAGAAGACGATACGAGAGCGACACCCTGGCGGCACGGCCGGGAAAAGCACCGCCGACCTGCCAGAAGCAGAAATGAGCGACGCTGCGCGCCGGGCGGGCGTCGTGCTGCGAAACCAACGGCTGGTCCTCTGGCCTGCCGCGTACGGCAAAAGAGGACAACGAGGCAGGGGGGTGGCCTGCCGAGGCGAGGCCGGTCGCTGGTCGGCCGCTGGATCCGGTTGGTAAGCTTAACGGGCGATCGGCAGTCCTGCAGAAAGAAGGGAAGGTGGCCGACGCGTGCGTGATAAGACGTGATACGGAATGGCCATGCCTCCGAGGACAAAGGGCGATCCCTCCCCCCAGGGAGAGAGGATCGGCAGTCGTCCCGCCCCAGGAGATATCGGCAGAAGACAGCGACGCCCACCACGGCGATCGCTCACTGGCCTGCCCCCTCCCTCGTGTGTGCAAGCGGCCTTCCTCTTTCGGTGATGGTGATACGGGGAGAGGGGGGGGGACAAGGGGGGGGAGCAAATCAAGCTTTTGGGGGCCGCTCTTTTTTTTTTATTGTCCGACCGCGCGTGCGATCGGCCCCTGACAAGGACCGGCGTGCCTCGGAAAAGACGTCGTATCTTACGATTCGCTGTGGCCCATTGGTTTTCGTCTTTATCCACGCCGTGGAGCCCGTGCCGATCTGCCAGAAGACCGGACGTTTGATTTGTTTTGACCTGGGCGTCCTCTCATCTCAAGTGTCTTGTTTGAAGCGGGCAAAAGCGGGAGCGTGCGAGTAGGCGCCTTCGGCCCTTGCAGCGTCTTTGGGCCTGTGATAATGCCTTGTCTAGCCAGCCGGGGATGCCACCCAAAGCACCTAAAGCACCCAAAATAGCCACAGCGCGGCCCCAGCCTTCCCCAGCCCATGCGGAATCCTCCGCTCACAGCCACCACCACACCCTCTTTGTTTGCTTTGTTCCTGCGTCGCCGCCTTCTTCCACTTCCTTTGCAACACCGCAAATTTACCACCTGCCCAGTAGGGTGCGCGAGCCGCCTGCCCGCCCGCCTGCATAATGTCCATCGCTTGTCCCCGATCGCCCCTTTCATCACATGTGTGGCCTCTGGTTCTTCCAGTCCGCCCTTTGCTTCTGGTCTATCCCTCGTGGCCTGTCGGAGCCCATTGCAAGATCGGGAAGGTGGCCCGGGGGGGGCCGACTCCTTTCTCCGCGGGATGGCCCTCTATTGTTTCGATTCTTTATCGTATTTCGACATTGTCCGTCTTTAACTCTTCTTGGCAGGAGCTTAAAACAATGTCGTTGCTGGCGGTATGTGGGGGGCGGAGGAGGGAAGTCGGCGGCGGAGGAGTGTGAAAGGATTCCCTTGACGGGGGCGTCCACTCCGGGGCTTTGCGCGCGTAGAAGAACCGTTGCCCCTTCACTTGGAATGGGCGTGTAAGTCGATCTATCTGCTGGTCGTCCCGACGAGTATATATCTGGCTGGCATCCCCTCCCTCTTGGCTGTTTTCTTTTTGTTTTCTCTATCACCAGCCTCTCTCGACCATTTAGCTTCTTCTCTGCACATTCCAGCTCTCCCATTCCTTTTTTTTTTTTCTTCTTTTCTTCTTTCTTTCTCATTCCAGCACCGCCTTCATCATGAAGTTCTTCACCGCCGCTACTGCTGCCGTCCTCCTGGGCGCCGAGGCCGTCCTGGCCTCGCCCGTGAACCTGGTGCCGCGGATTGCCAAGCGTAGCAGCCAGCACCGCACGCGGCCCATGGTCCTTGCCGACGCGCCCGCGGGCAGCGTCGAGGCCGCGGCCACCTTCAACAACGGCACCAATGTGCAGTACTCGCAGAACTGGGCCGGCGCCGTCAAGATCGGCACGGGCTACACGTCCGTGTACGGCAAGTTTGTCGTGCCCACGCCCAAGCTGCCGTCGGGCGGCGACAGCAGCCAGTCGTACTCGGCGTCGGCCTGGGTCGGCCTGGACGGCGACACGTGCCAGACGGCGATCCTGCAGACCGGCGTCGACTTCAACTACGACGCCGGGGACATCAGCTTCACCGCCTGGTACGAGTGGTTCCCCGACTACGCCTACAACTTCGACGGCTTCGCCATCAGCGCCGGCGACGAGATCGCCCTGACCGCCACCGCCAGCACCACCACCGCCGGCTTCGTGCTGATCGAGAACCTGACGACCGGCAAGCACGTCAAGCACTCCTTCAGCGGCGAGTCCGACGCCCTGTGCGAGACCAACGCCGAGTGGATCGTCGAGGACTTTGAGCAGAACAACGAGCTCGTGCCGTTTGTCGACTTTGGCACCGTCACTTTCACCGACGCCTCCGTCAAGCTGACCGACGGCTCCTCCATCGGTGTCTCCGGCTCTCAGATCATGGACATCAAGCAGAAGAACAAGGTCCTCACCAGCTGCTCCGTCAAGGGCTCCAGCAGCGTCGTCTGCTCGTACGTGTAAACGGACAGCATCGAGAGGCGGCCGCACCGTTGCGGCTGCTGTACATACGTGGCGGGAGCAACTCTGCATACCGGCCCGTGCAGGCGGCTTGTACATATGGGCGTCGTCGCATGCGGTCTTCGGCTGGGGACCTGAGTGGTTGTCAGAGGTTGATTCGAGTGTTTTTTTTTTTTTTTTTTTGGTTCTTCTTCGCTTTCTTGTCTTCCTGTTTTTAGTTCTGCTTGTCAAAAGAGGCACTCTTCTTCAGTTGCCCCCTTTCATCAGAATATTTCCACCTGTATATATACGCACATCAATGAGGACTGGTCGCCCTCTTCTTAGCAGCCCTTCAGGTGCTCAGGCACAACTTCCCCGCATTTTGAACTTACAGTGTTGCACAGGCGCAGCTGTGTCTTTCCGCATTGGTTGTCAACTCAGGTGCACGTGACAATTCTTGATGATCAACCGATGATCAAACAAGCATGAATCTGTTGAAACCGTAACACAGCCGGCAAAGCCTTGTCCCGGCGCACAACGCGCTGCGGCTGTTGCATGTCTTGCAAGAGCACCCGTTAGCGGAACTTAGCAGAACACGTAGCACTAAACAGCTAAAGCGCTAGAAAGCTTGCAGAGCTACGCGCCTCTCCCGCACAGGACAGCCACGACACCAAGCCAGCAACGTGCCTCACGACTCCGAGCAATCGACACGCAATTGCAGCCCTCCCCAGCCCTCGAAGCTGTGCAGGAATGCAATCTGTACCGTATAAATTGTGTGGCGTCCGCATGCCACTCGCTGCACAGAGTCGCAAAATGACTAATCTTCACAGTGTGGCACAGTGCGCACACCGTTTCCTGTCGAGGAGTTCCAAAACGCCGCCAGCCACGTTCTCCGTAGACTCCGTATTCCGTACTCCGAGGCCACCAGACGACACGGCCAACCATCCGCTCCGGCCGCCCGACGATTGCTCTCGCGCATTGCTTGTCCGTGATTTCTATTCCTGCTTCGTCTGATTGGCGCTGCGACGGCGACGCGCCTCCCGGAACGACGACCTGTCTTTTTTCCTCCTTGCCCTCGAGGCTGTCTCTTCTCTTCCCATCGGACCCCCTCAACGCGACCGCGCCGACGCAACGACACGCCTTCCTCGCTACCGAGCTGCAGCTTGCACCAAACATGCGGCCATCGCCGGTGCCGCTGCTGCTACTGCCTTGATTCTCTGAAGGAAGGGGACAACCAACCAGGCCGCCTCTCCAGAGGCGCCTGTCCTCTAGCTTCCTCGAGCTATCGATCTCTTTGATCTTCTCCGTCCTACGATCTCCTTGACCTGCTTGCGCTGCTCGAACGCCCCGAAAGCAGCAACGCCTCGTCCCCCGTCGCGCCGCGATGGCGGCCAACGGACGCGACGTCAGTCGAGCCGAGCGCTTCGAAGACGAGAAGCGCCGCATCATTGACAGCTGCTTCAGCAAGCTGAGCGAAGACGGATCGGGTGCGTGCACGGTGTTCTCGGCTGCGGCCGCCTCGTTTCTCTGCTAACAAGTCCAGTGATCGAAACATACATCACACACATCCGCATCACCGAATATGGCTCCCACCCCAACGCCCCTCCCCCCCCCGAGGCCCGCACGCAGCATTCCCAGAAGCACCGCGTCATCGTCGTGGCCGTCCGCAAGTCGGGCCGCGTGCGCGTGCACAAGTCCAAGGAGAACCCCAACGGCACCTTCTCCATCGGCAAGACCTGGGACCTGAACGAGCTGACCGCCATCGAGTCGTACACCTCATCCTCGACCAGCCCCGAGTTCCGCCAGTGGGCTGGCAACGTCGGCTTCCTCATCACGCTCGGCAAGTCCTACTACTGGGAGGCGCAGATCGACAAGGAGAAGAAGTTTTTCATTGCCAGCCTCATCAAGATCTACGGCAAGTACTCGGGCGGCAAGGTGCCGCACCTGGCCGGCTTCGACGAGTATGAGCTCGACCAGATCCTCAACGGCGCCTCGTCCGCGCAGCGCCGCGCCCCGCCGCCGCTGCAGCCGCCACCGCTGCAGCCGCCGGCCCAGCCCCTGCCGACGCCGCCCGTCGCATCACGAACAAGAGCTCCACCAGCGGCAGCAGCCGCGGCCGCAGCACCACCACCGCCCATGGCACCAGCAGCGGCGCCGTCCTATTCGTCGGCGCCACCGTCACGCGACCGGGGCGACCTGCCCCCGCCGCTGCTGCCGCCGTCTGGGCGGGCCACCCCGGTGGGCGGCAGCTACGGATCTCTCGGAAGCGCGCCGGGCGACTTCCGGAACCCACGCAGCGCCATGCTGGCCAACGGCGGCGCGTCTCCAGCCGCAAGCGTGGATTCGAGCCGGTCCGCCAACCCGCCCGTGCTGCGCCGCCTGGCCGGCAACAACAAGAGCCAGGAGTCGGTCGCTGCGTCCATGTCGGCGCGCAGCGACGACGGCACCAGCAGCCTCCCGCCCCGATCGCGGAACGGGCCGCCCAGTGGGCCGCCGACCAACGGACTTGGCGGCAGCGGCGGCGGCGGCGGCGGCGGCTATGGCGGCCTCGCCGACAGCCCAGCGATCACGGAAGGCAAGCCGCCGCCAGAGCGGAAACGGCCGCCGATGGATCCGTCGCTGCCGCAGGGCATGGTCGACGACGGCCTTGTCCCGGCACCGCTGATGAGTTCTGCGCGCTCGCCGCGCGACAATATGGTTGCGCCGCCGCCGCGCCACTCGAACCGCTCGGCGCCCCTGGCGGACAGCGTGGCGGCAGGCAACGCCAGCAACAGCAGCCCTGTCAGCATGGTCCCGCCGCCGTTGCGGAGCCCGCCCGGCAACTCGAGCAACGGCGCCCAGGCCGCCGCTGCGGCGGCGACGCCGCCATCGCTGCCGGCGCGCCCGCCCTCGTCCGGCTTCGACAACACAGGACCGCGCGAGACGCCGCCGTCGGCCGCGGCCGCGGCGACGCCCCCGTCGAGCGATCTGCCATCGGGATCGCCATCGACAGAGACGGCGGCGACGCCCAGCTCGCCGGAGGACAACCGGCCCGGGCTGGGCCCGATGATCAAGAAGAAGTCCAAGGGCGAGGTGGCGAACGCGTTCTGGAAGGCGGCGACGGCGGCCAGCGCGTTCAAGCCGCGGCCGGGCGGGGCGGGCGAGCGGCTGCGGCAGGCGGCGCAGAACAAGACGGTGGAGGGGCCGGACGGCATCACGAGCGTGGTGCCGGCGCCGCCGCGGCCGGTGTCGGTGGAGAAGCCCAAGGCGGTGGCGGACGAGGAGAAGCCGCCGCCGACGCCGCCGCGGTCGTCGGGACGGTCGATCCCGGAAGTCAAGATCACGGTGCCGAACGGCAACCGGCCGGCGAGCGTGCAATCGGTGGCCAAGGACGGGTCTACGGCGGCGGTGGCTGCCACAACAGAAGCAGCGGCCGCAGAAACAGCAGCAGCAGCAGCAGCCACCGCCACAGCAGCCTCCGCCGTCGTGGCGAAGACGGTGGACGAGCGGCCCACGTCGCGCAAGTCGGTGGTGGCGGGCAACGACGCCAAGTACCTGTCGGCGCTGGGGATGGACCCGGGGCTGGTGGACCAGCGCGGGGTGGAGTTTGCGCAGTGGCTGGACTTTTTCGGGTGGGTGCCGGGGCCGGCGATGCGGGGGGTGAACATGGACGACCTGAAGATCGACATTGACCGGGAGCTGGGGCGGGCGCAGGCGGGCGGGTGGCTGGCGCGGTTCCAGGAGGACGACGAGCGGGTGGAGGCGATCAAGCGGGGGATCGACACGGCGATGGACGAGTGCGAGGAGCTGGACAACCTGCTGACGCTGTACAGCGTGGAGCTGTCGACGCTGTCGGACGACATTGCGTTCATCGAGACGCAGGGGCAGGGCCTGCAGGTGCAGGCGGCGAACCAGAAGCTGCTGAAGAAGGAGCTGGAGTCGCTGCTGGCGACGTGCGCGATCACGTCGGCAGACCTGGCGGCGCTGCGCAGCGCGCCGCTGGAGGCGGACCGCGGCATCGAGGACATTGAGACCACGCTGGTCACGCTGTTCCGGGCCATGTCCAAGATCGACCCGAGCATGCTGGGCGGCGCCAAGGCGAAGGCGGCGGCAGCGGCGGCGGCGGCTGGCGGCGGCGGCGGCGGTGGCGGCGGCGAGGGCCAGGACGCAGCGACGGCGGCGGCACGGGCACAGCTCGAGGGCGCGGCCGTCGTGGGCGGCGACGGCGGCGGCGGCGGGACGGCAGCGGCGGACGCGGGGCTGAACAGCGACTTCAGCCAGATGCGGATCGTGCGGGAGAAGAAGGAGATGTACCTGGCGGAGAGCGACGCGTTCATGCGGCGGCTGGTGGTGTTCATGGCGGCGGAGATTGAGCGGGCGGCGACGCAGACGCGGCGGGCGCTGGAGGGCGCGCTGGCGAAGAAGGGCGACCCGCGCAACCACGAGGCCGGGCGGGCGCTGCTGTGGAAGTACAACGCGCTGCTGCTGTACGCGCGCGAGGCGGACGCGGCCAACTGGGACCGGATCCTGCAGGTGTACGAGGACAAGATGGGCGGCGTGTACAAGCCGGAGTTCCGCGACGTGGTCGGGTCGTGGAAGAAGAACGCGCGGCGCCCCGGCGGCAGCGGCAGCATCGACGACGAGGTGCTGTTCACGGCGCTGCAGGAGAAGAAGGACGAGGGCATTGCGACGACGGCGCGCAAGCTGACGGTCAAGCGCAGCCAGACGCTGGCCCGGTCGCTGCGGTCGCCGCTGGGCGGCGGCGGCGGCGGTGGCGGCGGTGGCGGCGAGGGCCATCACGGCGGACGGGCGACGCCGGCGATGCCGGCGCTGCCGGGGAACGACAGCCGGCACCACGCGTACGAGGTGTTTGCGAGCGTGCTGGACGAGCTGGTGCCGCTGGCGCAGATGGAGCAGAACTTTGTGGTGGACCTGTTCCACGCGACGACGCTGCAGCCGGCGGACTTTGCGGACGTGGTGGCGGCGGCGCGGCCGGGCGAGCGGCGGGCGGCGGGCGGCGAGGCNNCTGTCGCTGGAGGCGCTGCAGGGCGTCGGGGTGCTGGCGACGCTGGAGCGGCGGCTGGCGGAGCTGAGCCGGTCGAACCAGGAGTTTTTGCACAACGCGCTGCAGCGGCTGCACGGGCACCTGGAGGCGCGCTTCCACCGCTTTGTGGACGAGCAGATCCGCGCGGTCGAGGAGACCAAGGTCAAGATCAAGAAGCGCAAGGGCGTGATCGGCTTCATGCGCGTGTTCCCCAACTTTGCGGCGGCCGTGGAGAACATGCTGGCGGCGGCGACGGCCACGGCGGCGGCGGGGCCGGCGGC
>LZPB01000122.1:23772-54260 GCA_001676865.1 Ceratocystiopsis minuta | reverse complement strand
TCGGGTCGCGCGCGGCGTTCATGGCGGGGGGGGGAGAGTGTCGAGAGTCGATAACGGGGTGGTGACAAGCAGTCTCTTAGTGAAGACGCAGACTGACAGTCTGGCTGCTCAGACGGGGAAGAGTCTCAGACTGGCCTCGACAATCTCTCGGTGAGATCCTCAGAACGTCCAACACCGACCACGTCGGGGAGTGGGCGCCCGTATCGCCTCGACCACGACCACTATTACGGAGCACCTCCCACTACCCAATGCTACCTTGCCTACGGAGTACGGAGTACACCCCCCCCCCGTCTCGTCTCGTCACACGCACGGCCTTGCTTTCTCTCTCTCGCCCGCCCCGTGCCGCCGTCGTCCCTCGCGACGCCGTGCCACAGCCTCGTCTGGTCTGTCGGCCGTTGGTCCTACAGCGGCGAGCTGTCTCGCACCTCTCCCATCTCTCTCCTCTCATCCCCCTCCTCCCCCTCTCCTTCTTCCTCCCCTCCTCCCCTCGTCTTCTCCCTCCTCGTCGTCCGTCCCTACTCCCAGGACGTCGCGCCCGTCTCCACCACCGCCGCCGCCCGCCATTGGCCTGCTATTTCGGGGCCACGGCCCCAGGCACACCAGAGCGCGCCGCCGCGCCCTGCCATTGGCTGCGGCCCGGGCGGGCTGCATGGGGCGGCGGCCAGCCGGGCGCTTAGCAGGAACGGTGATTGGTGGGGGGAGGCAGGGGTACGGAGTCTTCTCTTGCCTGAGGCAACCGTCGTTCCTTACGCCTCAGGCAGACAGAAGGAGCTGTCTTGGTCACATGACCCATCACCTGACTCATAACGTCACGTGCATGGTATGCGACCCACTCATCCTCCCGGTGAACACCGCTGACCTCGGCAAAAACCGGGGAGGCGCATCCGTCCTGCTGCGGAGGCCATTTCCGACCGTCATGGCCGTGCGCACGTCAGGCCACTGACAGGCGGTACTCCGTAGGTAGGCCGCCCGGCGGTGCGGGCAGCCGGCGGTGTGGTGCATGCCGGCGCGGGACATGTCCGTGGGACGCAGGACGGGCCATCCTCCGTAGACACGAGCGCCCCCCGACGGCATCGCTCGCTGGACGGGATTCGTGCCCGATCCGTAGTAGACACAGAGCGGCATCCGGCCGCGGCCTGTCCGGCACGGCCCCTGCTATCGACGATTCTGGCCGGCGGCCACGTCGACAACCACGTCGTCCTCCCCCGGATGCCTGTCTGCCGGCCAACACAAAGCAGAAGAGACAAAGAATATCCCCCCGGAGCCGCTCGTATGTACGGGCTCGTCCCTCGGCGATGCGGCCCCTCCCTCCTCCTCCTCCCTCCCTCTCCAGGCGGGCCTTTGTACCCGGGCGGTATCCCCCAGCTTTCAGTTTTTTGCCTCCTCCCCCAGCGGATATGGGGCCCAGGGTTTTTTTTTTTTCGGTTTTGCGGGGGCCCGCCAGCAACGCAGCGTCGGCTTCGCTTCGCCACAGTGTGACTGCGGAGGGGGGGGGGGGGGGGGGGGTCGCAATGAAACCCGAGAGAGCTTCCGAGAGAGCTTCCGAGAGGGACATTCCGAAAGCAGCTTCTCTCGTTCTACGTCTGGTGTGTGGGGTTGGACCAGCTGGTTTTTCCTCTTCTCCTTTCTCTCTCGCCTTCCTTCCCTTGTCCATGGCGTATTCGTTTCTTCTTAGTTCGTTCCGTGCTGGGCCAGGAAGGTGCGTACTCCGTACGGAGTACGCGCACGATGCCTCGGGAAGCGACGACCAGCACGGCGGAGAAGAAAAGCGTGCTCCGTACGCCAAAGTACCTCTACATGCCCCGTTTTGCAGGGAAGGTGTGCACACTAGGACGGGTGGGTTCCTTCCTCGGCGCTATGTCTCGCGTCTACGGAGTATAACAGTTTTTTTCTGCTAATACGTCCTCTGGCCCCCAAAGTCCGACCGGAGCTTCAGCGGAGCTACAGCACAGCGGAGCTTCAGCGAGCAGGAGCCGCGGGGTACCACCCGTCCAGGCGGCACCTGCCGTCTCTCTGACAGTCCTGCATCCACTGGGATCTGTTCGACGGCATCACGACGCTTCCTGTCCCACCCGCCCATCCAAACATCCGGCCGTGTTCCCGGCCGCGGATTACTTTACTGTCCCTCTGACTGGCCAGCGTCGGGTGGCTTGCGTGGGAAGGAGGGGGGCGAGGCGGCCCGTGGACCAGGCAGCCGACCACTCTTCATGTAAGGTCCGCCTGCCTCATGTGGACAAAGCACCGAGACACGATGCGGCGGTCGAATCACAACTCGTGCAATTCTGCTGATGCCATTTCTTTGGTTCTGATCTCTAAGAAAGATAGAGTTGCGGGACGAGACTAACCATGACCCTACCGGCTCACATGCGGGTATAAGACCGCTTGCTCTCGTAGAGGGTACCCGGGGGAAAGGTGAGGTACATTGGACGAAAAAGGAAAAGAGAGACAAGTCGTCATCACTGCTGGCCCCCAAAGATCGAGGCCACAATCTCCCCGGACCGCGTAGCCAGCACGGAGAGCAACGTATCGCTGAGCTGGAGGGAACATAAGCGGACTGCAGAGTAAAAGAGGAAATAGGAAAGGAAGTAAAAAAAGAAAAAAAAGAAAAAGACTTACACCATGAGTGCCCTCGCAGCAGCCCTGGAGCCAGATGCCGGACCCGGCCGCCACCTGGCCCGGAGCAAACTCGACGTGGTAGTCGCGGGACACGCCGAGAACGCGCGTGATGCTGACGTCCGGTTTGGCGTCCTCGACTTCCCAGGTCCCGATCGCCGCACCCGCGGCATAGGCGCCCGAGCCATTCGCCAAGCCCGTCTTGGCCGTCGCCTTCTTCTCTGGGAGTAGTGGCCACAGCGGCTCGAGCATGGTCACATGCACATCCCTCTTGTAGCCGGTAGCAGCAATGACGAGGTCCACGCTCAGCTCTTCCGAGGCCGGCTTTCCGTTGGGCTTGCTGCAGTTGTTGCAGCTGCCGGGGGCATCGCCCACCGCCTCGGGCTCGACGACCAGACGCAGGCTGGCCTTTTCGGTAGGCTCCGCAGAAACAATGTGGTGGCTGCTGAGGATCCGATGCGGCCACTGCTTCTCGTCCTTGCCGAGGACCCGACGCTGGTGGTACATGCGCTCGTACAGCGCTTCGATCAGGTTCAGGCGGACCACACCGTAGTTGGTCGGACGCGCCTCGGCGAGCAGGTTCCTGCGGTAGGCATCTGGCCGACCATACAAAGTGTCGACGTACTCCGGGTTGAAGATGGAGTTCACGCTGTAAGAGGATGGTAAGAATCAAGCACCAGACAAAGGAAAAAAAGATTGAACAAAGCACGTACAAAGGGGAGTCGTCGCTCGGCCGGAGAAAGGGCGCCCGCATGACAAGGTAGGTGCGGGACTTGGGGTACAGCCCTTGGATGTTGTTGAAAATCTCCGCGGCGCTCTGCCCGGACCCGACCACGGCCACCCGGTACGCCGACTGCGTGTCGGGCAGCAGCGTTGGGACCTGGTGGGCGAACTGCGAGGAGTGCAGGACGCGCGGATGCCCGTACGGCAGGCACGGCGGCAGCGACGGCTTGCCGCCCGTGGCGAGGAGCACATTCCGTGCCCGGTACACGTGTCGCGCGCCCGACTGGACGTCGTTGGCCACGACGCGGAACGTGGTGACGGGCGGCGCCGTGTCCGCCATCACGCTGAGCACTTCGTTGTTGTAGTGCACCGAGGCGTCAAAGGCCTTGGCACACCAGCGCAGGTAGTCCTCGTACTCGCTGCGGGCCGGCAGGAACGTGTCGAGGTTGGTGAACTCCACGAGGCGCCCGTTCCGGTGCAGGTAGTTGATGAAGGTGAACGCCGAGCGCGGATCCCGCAGCGAGGCCAGGTCCTTGATGAACGAGATCTGCATCTTGGCCCCGGGCAGCAGCATGCCGGCGTGCCAGGCAAACTGGGCCTGCTTCTCCAGGAAGAGGACCTTGGGCGCCTTCCGGATGATGCCCGCCTCCAGGGCATCGTTCAAGGCCACCGCGATGGCAAGACTGGCCGGCCCAAAGCCGACACAGATCAGATCCTGCACGGCATCTTTGTCTGCCGGGAGAAGCCGCGAGCTGTTGTATGTTGCTGCCATCGTGTCTGCGGTCGCGGTGTTGGATGCCACCTTTTTTTTTTTGCCTGGTGAACGTGTCTGTGTGTCCACGTGGAGGAGAAAGCTGTTGCTTTCCAGAAATGTTGCAAGTTCTAGAATTCGGATCACTGAGAAAAGCTGCGGTGATCTTGGGGCCCTGACGCATGTGAACTCGTGGCTGAATGCTACCCGTGTTTTCGCTTGTTAGTCGACTTTCTATTGACATGAACCTCTCCGACCAGGCCCCTCCGACCCGACTGCCAGCGGCAAAATTTCCTGGTTCCATCCGTTTAGCGGTGCTCGCCGGACCGACTTTCGACGAAAACTCTCCTTCATGCTTGGCATCACTCGATCTGCATGGATGGCACGGTGGCATATGTGTCCCCGTGTGCACCCTTTTCTCTCGTTCTTACCTATGTTTTAGACTGCGGCATATTGCTGGCGGGCGTTGTTTCGGCCGGCTGCGCTGAGGCGGCGTGATGAAGAGCGGAATGCAAGGGTGGAAGAGGAAAGGACTGTAGAAAAATATACCGACTTCTTACAGTTCCAAGAGCATCCACTCGGTGGGACGGAAACAAAACCGCACCAGCCGTGCATCGTATGTTCGTCAAGCGTTGTACAAGTACAACACTATGGGGGAGAGTACTTGGCAGACTCAGACTTTGTGGGTTGCAAGGGCACACACCCACACCCCCTTCGTTGACGAAAAGACCGTCCTCGCCAGCCTCGCAACGGGCGTTGGGCCGCGGGCGGCCTGGGGAGCTATGGCTGGTGGCCCTGCGATCAGCTAAATAGCACTTAGCACAGGCGGATAGGAGGGGGGCTTCTATCTTCTTCACAGGCCGCCATTATCCGTATCCCCGAGCGGCCTTGCTCGGCCAAGCCTTCTTTTTAGGCCTGGCTCCGATCTTTTCCACTGGGTGGGGAACAGTACGAAGACAGTACCGAATTATCTTAGGATCTGATAAGATTTTCCTGTCATCATGCATATGTCGTATTGCAACTTCGGGACCAGTTGCAGAATTTTCTTAGTGTCGCGCATGCAGGCGACACGCTTCGTCCGTGCGTAGAGAAACGTGCTGTCAAGAAAAGGAGTTTCTCCGTGGGCAGCCATGCCTCCTCCAGCAACTCCGAGAGTCCATCCGAGCTCGGCGCAGAGGGACAAAGGGATCAAGGGTCCTCCCTCCCCCCTCCCCTCCCCCTTGTGCCTGGACTGCGCAACGGACCCATCCAGACAGCACAAAACTCGCGCAAGCCGAGGCAGGGTCCCCTTTCGGCCGCATTCATTGTCGGGTCGACCCCAGACCAAAGAGGTGCACATTGATCGGCACGTCGACGGATGACGCACGCCTTCTTCAATTTTTCGTTCTGTGTTTCCATCATTTCGGGTTCCTTGTTTTCCTGTTTAGTGTTTCTTGGAAGAGCATCACAGGGACGCGATGATCGCCACTCCGTGCGATGTCGGCGGTGTCTGCCTGCCGAACCGTTCGTCCTTTGTCTCGATCACCGATTGTTTTTCGTGTTCCTGGAAGTTGAGCCCAGGAGACGTTATAGCACGCAAGACAACCCCGGACTCCGTACTCGCAGAGCTAGAAACATGACTGCCGGCGCCCCCCCCTCCCCCAAAGGGGGAGAGATGGTTCCTGGCGGCTCCTGCCGTGCAACGGCGCAGAAAACCCCGTCCGGATATAGCGAGTACCCCGTAGAAAGCTTTTACATCCAGCGGCCCACAGAGGCATGCCCCCAGGACGCACCACAGCACTAGACCACGAGCTTTACAGCCTCCACCGGCTCTTCCGGACGTATGTACAAGCGCACCATTATCTTGGCATTGTTTCTGTGCCTTGCAACGTTGTAGCAGAGTCTCTTCATGCTGTTCCTCGAGGAACTGTTCACATGCAATGTCCCAAGGAAAGCGGAAACTATCATCGCAAGTTGGGTTTTTTGTCTTGTATTCTATTGCCGTAGAAAGCACTCCGTATAGAGCCTGCCGTAGAGAGCCCGCCGTATAAAGCATGCCTCGGAGTATGCAACCTAGTATGGTCCTCCCCCAGGTGCCGTCTGGTGGACAGCTCGAACATCGGTCGCGGCAGTCTGGCAATGCCTGCGGCACGTCCGAAAACCCGGGTAGCTGCCCTTTCTCAGGGTGTCCTTGACGAGGTGCTGGCCGGACTCTTCAGAGACTGTTTGCCCCCGTTTAATGAGCATTTGGCTTCGAAGTCTTTGTTTCCCGAAGCTGGATCTGAGGCCACGACCGCTGAAGGTCGCGGCCAGTGTAGCGAACCGTAGTAAGGGTAGCTCCGAGACACGACAGAAACACGCATGCTCGTCGAGGCGCGTGTTTCCTGCATGGCTTCAGTTTCCGTATCGTCGTGTGGGTGTGTGTGTGTGTGTGTTGAGGTGCCTGGTCGGCCTCCAGCGAGACATCAAAGAAACAACAGTTCGTAGACTCATTTCTGCCGTGCGTGCTTTGGCTTCCGCTTTTTGAAAAAGACAGCTGCCGATGCCGCTGCCGCTGCCGCTGTGCCCTCGGCCGGCTGCGGCAGCCCGGCGTCCCCTGCCGTGTCGGGTTCCTGTTTTATCGTAGGCGTCAGTGGCGCTGCCGCCAAAGGCCCTGCGTGGCTGTCGCCGTTCCTGGCGCTGTCGTCGCCATCGTCGTCTTCCTTCTTGACCGTTGTCTTCGTCTCTTCGTCTTCCTCCTTCTTCACCTTGTCCTCCTCTTTCATGTCTTTATCGGTCCCCTCCTCCTTGATACCTGGCTTCGCCACGACGCGGCTCAGCAGGCTGTCGAGGTCGATCTCCTCCTCCGCCGTCGCCGTCCCGCCGGCCTCCCCGCCGCGCCGTGTCAGCGTCGCCCTCCCCCATTGCCGCGGCCGCTTGAACAGGCCCTGCACCACCGCGTCGACGTCAGCCGTCGACGGCTCGTCCTCCTCGCCGTGGCCTTCGTCCACGCCGCCACGTGGCCGCTTGCGCGCGCCCACCGCACCGGAGCTTGTATCTCCTCCCCCTCCACTCGCTGTCGTGTTGCTGTCGCCCCTTTCCTCCACCACCCGCGTCGCCGTCACCGTCCAGTCGCCGGTCATCGCCAGCTCGCCCCGAAGCTCATCGGGAATGCGAACACCCAGGTCGGCCAACTGCTCGAGCTGCTCTCGGCGAGGCGCCGCTGTCGTCGTTGTCGTCTGCGTCTGCGGTGGTGGAGCTGGCCGCGGTCGTGTTGTTGCTGCCCCCCCTGAGGCGCCGCCCGCAGATGTCGACCCCTGCGCGCTTCCACCACCAGTGAGTCCATTCAGCCGTGCAATTTCACGCTGCGCCTTGTCCTTTTCACGCTCCTGTCGCTCATGGTCGCGGTGCAAGTCGCGCAGCGCTCGGCGCAGCCCCGACTGATGTTTGCCTGTTGCCTCGTGGTTGGCGCGACCGAGCTTGGTGTCCGTCACGTACGTGGAGCAATGCTTGCACCAGTACTTCGGTATGGATTTCCAGTAATCAGCCATGTCGTATGTCTTATGATTCTTGATCTTTGGAACAACACAAGACAAGAAAAGGATGAAGGGCTGTCGCGTCTGCGTTTCTTAGGTAGCGTCGGATGACTAAATTATGTGTCAGCGAGCCTCGCGCCCGCCAAGACATGTCACGTCAGGGCACTCACAACATCGAGCATCAAGGAAGAAGGACTAACACGAACGTTGTTGCATTCGAAAACTACCAAGAATGACCATCCGCACGGATTGGCGTCAAAAGCACCAGTTGTCCGTTCCCTTCCAGTGACAAAAACCAAACCAGACATAAGATAAGCATAAAAACCAAGTCTTCCTCTCCTGGGAAGCGCCAAACATATACATGTCCTGTGCCTAAAGCACCTAATTTGTTGGGGTCGTTCGTGTATGGTATTAATGAAACCAAAGCTCTTCTATTCGCAGAGTGGACGTGTCCAGCAGCCATCCTTTTCTGTGAGGGAGTGCCCTTACAGAGCAAGGAAGGCAACGGCCAGACCAACGGCCAGGGCACCGAAAGAGCCGGCAGCGGTGCGGTAGGCAGCGTTTGCAATGACGGCCGTCGACGAGGGCGACGACGTCGCAGCGGTCGTAGTTGCAGCGGTCGTGCCAGCCGTGCCAACCGTGCCAGCCGTGCCAGCCGTGCCGGTGACGACAGACGCCAGGCTGGTAACGTTGGCGGACGTCTTCACCGACGTTGTCAGCGTGCCAGCCGAAGCCGGCGCAGTGGTACCCGGGGCAGGGACGGTGGTGCCGGGGGGAGCAGAAGTCGTCTTGGCAGGCGTGGTAGCAGCGACTGTGGCGGGAACAGTTGCGGCCTGGGTCACCTGGATCTGGCCGTCGGAGTACTGGCTCACCGGCACAGCGGTTGTGGCATCAGCAGTCACAGTGATGGACGCGCAAGGCGTGCTGTGGCCCTGGATTTGTCCTACACAGAAAATCATTAGAAAGTGTCTTGGGGGCTGAAAAGGAGAGTTTGTGAAAACTGCAACATACCGTCACCAATCTGGCAAATCGGGACCGGGATGGCCGTGGTAATGACTTGGGGCTGGCCGTCGGAAAGGGGCTTCACAATCGTGGTGGTGATGAGCTCCGTGGCAATAATCTGGCCGTCGCCAATCTGGCTGGCCTTGCCGGACGCGCTGGCGCTGCTGCCGTCGCAGGGGAGGGCAATGATCTCAACGGCGTCGCACTGGGCAGCCCAGTTGCGGTCGTACAGGTTCCAGAAGCTGCCAGACTTGCACTGGTACCAGGTGGTGCTACTGCCCAGAGCCAGAGTGTTGTTGCCGCAGACAGAGAACCCAGAGTCGTAGATGGTGCCATCCTGGACCGGGTTGTCAAACTGGAACTGGTAGTTGGAGGCAATGTAGCCAATGCGGCCCTTAGAGTCGGTTAGAACACCATCGGCCAGGCTCACGAGGAGGATGCCATCGGTGCCACAGCTAGAGCCACGCTGTTGTTTGGTTAGACGAGGTAAGAAGACAGACAGTAGAGGGAGGGCATTGAGACGTGCCTTGACAACATCCCGCTTGGAGACGAGCTTGCCGATGGTGACCTCGAACTTGCCAGAGAAGTCCTTGGAGCAGCCGGACGGAGTCGAGCCGCTGGGGGCCGTCGCGAGGGCGGCACCCGCGAGCGAGAGAAGGGCAATGGAGGTCTTCATGGTGAAGTTGGGTATAATTAGATGGTATTAGTCGTCGGGGGTGATTTGACGAGCGAGTGCAAAAAGGCAGCCGAGTTGTCTATGCTCAAAAGGTCCAAAAAGAGAGCAGGAATGCTGTTTGGTAAACGAGAGATGGTGTAAAAGCGAATGGTAGACCCGGGTGGTAAGAAGACGAAGTTGGGGGGAGCAGACTTCAGCACGATCGAGGGGCGGTCTTTTTGGTTTTGTAAACAGCGAGAGTGGAGAGCAGGATCACTGACAGGGAGGGAAAGAACAAAAAAGAAGAAAAACAGAAAAAAAAAAGAAAAGAGGAAAGGGAGGAACGGAGGGAGGAACGAAGGGGGTCCTATATACGCCGTCCTGGAGAAAAGCCGCAGGCCTCTCCCGACCACCCTTTTTCCTCCTTCGTTCCTTCCTGTGCCGTCCTGGACTAACAGGCTGCGTATCTATCTTACGAGTGTTATTACGGAGTATCTTACTCGAAAGTGTTTCCACACTGTATCTTGCTTCCATTGCACGGAGAAGTACTCCCTGTGTATATCTGGGCAGCGTCGAGGACGGACGGCTGTTTCGAGACGGAAACATGGAGGCAGGTCTCTCTTTAGTGTGGGTGGGCCAGCTAAACCAACCCCCCCTGGGTGCCGGCGGTGAATCAGGTACTTTGGAGGGAAGGGGGTAGCAACGAGACAGCGGCAGCTTCCCATGGCCTTCGCCCAAAAAGGGGGCTGGCACAGCGACGCATGTCTTCTTCGGGAAAGATGCAGCAGCGCTGCTGCATGTCTGCGTTGTCTGCATCGCGCTTGCTTCGCGCCCAGCTGAAGCGGCCCTGTGAACGCAGGGCGCGCGCTTGAGACGGCCTGTGTCTTGCTTCCAGCCCCCCCGTGTTGTGCTTGCCGTCTCACCAGTTTAAGCATGTTGGATTTTGTGTCTGCTTCCCCATCTGCGCCCGATCTGTGCTCTGTGCTTTGTGCTCTGTGCTCTGTGCTTTGTTTGCTCTGCGGGGGAGCTGGGCACGACAGGGTTCTGGCCTGCTGGTCCTTCCCACTCAACCCCGCCACCATGGCTATCATTCACCGCCCTAGCCACGGCCTTTTTTGTGGCCAATGCTATCACGGCCGCCTGTTCGGCGCGTCCAGCCAACCGGCCCTGGTCAGTTCTCAGCCGCCCATGCACGCCCAAGCTAGCTCGAGTATTGGCCCAGGGCGTGAACGCACCACCTGCCTTCTCTTTTTTTGCCCTTGTATCTTACTCGTACGAGCAGTCATCCCGCATGGTACCTTTGCACGTCTCCTCGGTTCTGGTCCTTCCAATCTCTCTTTCTTTGTGCACAACCCCCGTTCTGCACGCCGTTGTCCGTTCGGTGGTTTGGCCAGGCGCATGCCAGACGCTTTTGTTCGCGCTGCCGTTTCAGGCATGACGACGCTAGCGTTAGCTCTAGCGCGCCATTCAGGGGGCCGGGGGTAAAAAGCACAGCCAGTCAGGCACAAGTGGCAATGGAAGATGGAGTATCTTACGCAGGATCAGGAGTATCTTACTCGTAAGATAGCAGGCAAATCCTAAACGGAGACAGATTTACAGAGTACGCGTCCCTTCCCAAACCGGCGACAATTGTGCCGTTGGGACAGCGACCGTTTGGTTGGCTCCTGCCATTCTTGTCTATGAATCCTGATTGGTCTGTTTCCCTTCAGTACCGCAAAACATGACTTGCGTCCTGTACGGAGTACGAGTACTTTGTGCTCAGATACTGCCATTGCCACCCCTGGCGATAAAAAAAACCTGTTAAACATCCCCGGTTGTGCAGCATCCTGCCAGGTCCACATGCATGTCGGTGTGCTCCGTGGACGGAGTCCTCGAACTCCATAAAGATACGCAGTATTCGTAAGTCGTCGCAGTGCGAAGCGGGGCAAGATCGGCCCGCTAGGCTAGATCGTCCGTGCCAATGGACACAACACCCCCGGAGAGGAAAGCGCGAGACGTGCGGTTTGCCGGGCAACGAGAATTTCGGAAGGAGCGATGCTGCGGTCAAAGGGCCTCGCCCGCGATCCCGCGCGAGCAGAACGGCAGTCTAGACCGGACAACGGGCGATTGTCTACTTCTACATTTAGAAAGGGAGCACGGCGGAGGCTGGAGCGAGGCTCTTAACACGCATTCCAGGCGACGCGTTTCCCCTCCCTCGGACGCGACCCACTTGGCCAACGTGGTGACGTTTGGACCTGGAATGTCTCAGCTGGGCCGGACAAGAAAAAGGGGGGGGGGGGCTCGAAAAACCAAAGGAGACCAACCACGGTGCACCAACAAGCCGAGAGGGAGCACGTTCTAGGAAAAATGCAAGAGACTGTCTCCATGGGAGACGCTGTCGTCTCTCGTTTATCGTGACTCTCTTTCTATCCGTCCTTGCCGTTCGTCTCCGTTGCCCAAGGCGACCAGAAACAATTTTTGGCTGAAGCTCGTTTATCGGCTTTGCTTCCCATCGCTGTTTCGACGCGTAAGATCCATCGTGCGCAACGTAAGATCTTACGCACACACCCGTACTGGAGTAATACGTAAAGAGAATTGAGCTTCGCGGAGACGATGGGCAATGGAGTCGGTGGAGTCATGACGGCAACCTTCCATTCGCGGACTCCATTCATCCCGTGGCGAGAATCCGAGCTTTCTTTGTCTACTCTCCCTTCGGGCCGCAGGGGCATCCCTGTCGCATCTATGATTCCCTGTTCGTTTCCGATGCCCTGCCTGTATTCTTCACATTTACGGAGTGTATGTGTCCGAGTTGAACAAAGAAAAGAGAAGCAGTTGAACGGGCAGAAAAGCTGGTGCACAATGAAGGCTGTGTTTCCTAGTCTCCTCTATTTATATCCTGTTGGCTCGCTAGCGAAAGCTCGAGCGAGACCTTTTCCCACGGCTCCGTACAGTACGCGAAACACGGCTCGTCCAGAACGATCTGATCATGCAAAAAAAAACACTCACAAAGCCGGTCTTTGTCCTCATCGGTTCGTATACGCAGTACCAGAGAGTGACTTGCTGAGTCGTACGCACGCTCTCGCCGGTTTTGCAGAGTAATGACGAAGCAAGACACGCAACGGCACAGGAAACCCACACAAGTCGTTCGGAGAGACATGAAGAAACGATAGACTGGAATCGTTAGGGCACAGGAACAAAAAGAAAAGGCGATCGGAATGGATTCACGTGTTTAACGCACGTGCATCAACAAAGCTGGGAGGCCAGTTTTACTCCGTATATCCGTTTGTTGTCTGCCGGACTGCTCCTACGGAGTGGTAGGCTCTTCAGGGGTTTGTTGACACATTGGTGCCAAGAACATCGGTTCGCCTGCAGTGAACATACCAGGATACAACAGAGTTATATGAATATATGCATAGGGTGAGCTGTCTCCTGGATATCCGTCTTTTAAGAAGTAAACAAAGCGCA
This sequence comes from Ceratocystiopsis minuta, assembly GCA_001676865.1. NCBI lineage: Eukaryota > Fungi > Ascomycota > Sordariomycetes > Ophiostomatales > Ophiostomataceae > Ceratocystiopsis > Ceratocystiopsis minuta. The sequence goes on along the minus strand of LZPB01000122.1, from coordinate 41,578 downwards.
ATGACAAAAGAAACCCGGCACTGACCACATCCGCCTCTTGCGTATGGTCCTCAAGCGCCTTTTTGTCGAAACAAAGCAAGAAAAGAACAGTCCCGGCGGCTCCCTACTGCGGCCCGTAATAATGGCCCGCCCCGGGCGCCGCAGCCGGCGACGAGTACGAGGGCTGCTGCTGTGCGAGGCCCGGGTACTGGCCCTGCGCCGACGGCTGCGGCTGTCCGTAGTTGTAGTTGGCCGGCACGGACCCGGAGGGTGCTTCCTGTACGGATGCGGCCGGTGGCATGCCGGCGGACGAGTAGTCGTACGCTGGCGGGTACCCGGTGCCGGCGTAGTGCTGCGTCGCGGCCGACGTCGGGTTGGGCACTTCTGCATACCCGGCGCCGCTCCCGCCCACATAGCCGGTGGAGGCGTAGGCGGGCGTGGTGGTGGCGGTGGCCGGCGTCTTCATTTCGACGACGCCGGCGTCATCGCTGGCAACCCCCTGGCTCTCGGCCCGACGGTGCAGGCGGATTTGGTGGGCAAGGTAGGCGAACGTGGCAATGAAGAGCAGCCTGTCAGGAAGGGGTCAGCGTCTGACACGAGGTTCTTCGACCAGGAAACAGGCACAGCACAGCACAACGTACATCAGAAGCGCCGACAGCCCGGAGAGGGCGCTCATGAGGGCCAGGGCGCCGTTGGAGGCAAAGTAGACGTCGCGCTTGGCGATGGGGGTGCTGCCGCTGCTCCGCTTGTAGACGTAGCAGGTGTCGGCGTTGACGGCACTGCCGTCGTCGTAGCAGGTGGCGGACGTACTGATCGTGAAGGAGGCACGCAGGGCGGCGTTGGCGGCCATGGACGACAGCCAGAAGATGATCATGAACAGGTCCAGTGCAAAGACGGCCCAGTAGTTGTAGCCACTGCGGCAGGACGACACCTTCTCGGTGAGAATCGCATAGAGTGTGATAACAAGGGTGAAGAGGCCCTGTAGGACATTGGGAGGCGTTAGAGAGTGATAGGGAGCTGATGAGGGGGCGAGGGGAGCGGGGAGGGGGACGCACGCAAACCAGCGCAAAGGCTTCGGCAGAAAATACATAGCTGTGAATCAAGACGCCGGCCATGATCATCACGACGAAGGCGAAGAAGAGCTGGAAGCCACGGGCGACTGTGATCGCGACAGGCATGTGGAAGACGGGGTACGAGCCGGGCCGACCACCGTCGCCGCTGACGGGAGAGGCGTAGTCCATGGCCGAAGGAGGGGGGGGGGCGGGCGAGGAAATGTCCGCTGAGCAAGGTCAGGAAAGAAAGAAGGATACGAAGAGCGACTGGGCGAACAAAAAAGAATGATGGGAAAACGAACAAAGCGAACAAAACGAAACAGCAAGAAAAAAGAGGCAGGGCAGCGATTTTTAAGGGAAAAGACAGGTTAGCCCTGCCAAGACAGCTCGCCTAACGCTTTCCTCGAAAGCAGTCATATCAAGGTTCAAGCTTCCCGCCGGGAGTGGGGGCTGGGGTTAGGGAGAGACATCGCGAGGCGTTTTTCTTCCTTTTCTTTCCTTTCTCCTCCCCCTGCACGGAGCTGGCGTGCGTTTTTATTATTATTCTTTACTGTATATCGATTCTCCCCCTTTCTCTTTGCCCCAAACACATGGCCTACTTCTCCAACCTCTCTTCTCATCCATCTTTCTGTTTCTCATGCCACCAGTGTCGTATTCTACCCGCCCGGGGGGCCTCAGCTGTTCTCCGCTCCGTGTTGAATGCTGTGTCTCTCGGTCCATAGGGCTGCGACGTGGACATTGCTACGTCGTATACCGGCAGCTACTTTCTACGTAAGATGCTCGTCAGCTCAAAAATAGCTTTTCGCCTTGGCTGCCATGAAAGAGGCTGTGCTCGCAAGTCCCAAAAGGGCAAGGCTGTCTTGCATCGTATAGATCGTATACCGTTTTAGACTGGCGCCCCTTTTTTTTAAGCTGCCCCACGTGTGCGCAATTTGACTTCCCGAGATTACCTTTCTTTCTTTTTCCTCTTTTTTTCTCCGCAGAGCCTCATTCTTAATTACTCGGAACCGAAGCTTGGCTTATTCAAAAATACGTTGGCAAAGAGAGAGCGCTCTTGTACTTTTTCTTTTCTTTTGGGGTTTACCACGTAGCACCGGGCTACTTTTTATTTTTTTAATTATATCATAATAAATAAATATTATCAGTTTGAGGACTTTTGCCTTCCGCTAACATTAAACCCATCCAAAAAACAAAGGTCGCGGCGAGATAACCGCCGGCGACATTCGCCAAACGCCATAAGAGGAACAGTATTCGCTCGCTAAAGCATGGTAAAGAAGACGAAAACAAAACCCAAAGAAACAAGAAGCTTACTCGGCCGTACCGGCAAAGTCGGGCCCGTCGTAGGCCTCGTCATAGTATTGTTCGACGTCGTCGATGATCTGCTCCAGGTCCCCGAGCAGAAAGCGAAAAATGGACTTGAAGTGGCGGTGCAGGAAGCGCATGGCCATGCCACGGAGCTTGCTCTTGATGCTGTGGCGGAAGCCGCCATGGCCGCAACACTCGTCGTCGTCGTCGTCGCATTCCGCGCAGCCGGGCGCAGACGCCGTCCCGCCCGCGCCAGTGAGGTGTTCCTCGAGCGCAATCATGAGCTCCTTCGCCGCCACCATGACGGGACGGACCACCTCGGCCACGTGGCCCAGACCGAGACTGTCGATCAGGCCGTGCACCGTGGCACTGATCTCGGCCACCACATTACGGGTCGTGTCGAGGACAGCGAGGACCTCGGGGCTGGCAACGACAGCATCGGTGCTGTTGACGCCGTGGCCGACAGGGAGTTCCGACAGCAGGTGGCCGCTGTGCATGTTTTGGATGTGTTCAGTCACGTGGTCCAGAACAGCGTGCAGCGCGGCCATGGGCAGCGCCACCACGTCCGCCAGGTGGTGAGCATGCTCTTCGCTGATGCGATGGCCGCTTCTGGTCGTTTCCTCCATTGTCACATTGACAAAATCCGTCACGCGGAAGACCTTGTCGGACAGACGGCCGAGCATGTGCGTCAGCTCCTCGAGAGGCGTCTGGGTCGTCTGGGTGGGCTCGATGGTGACGACGACCGTGTTTTCTCTGGCGCCGTCCTTGCCGAGGCCCTCGAGGGCCTCGGGCAGGAGGACAATGGCCGTGGCGGCCGCGTCAGGAGTAGCGGCCGTCACAGTGCTGACGGTGCTTGTAGCATTCGTGAACAGAGTGCTCGTGGTCAGAGTGCTTGTGATCAGAGTGGTGGCTGTGCCGTTCAGGGGATAGGGCGTGGCCATGGCACCAGCACCTGCGAAGCTCGCAGGGACGAGAGACTGCGTATACATGGTAGCTAGGAGAAGATGATGATGGAGAAGATAAGATGGAGAAGATGATGATGGAGAGGATAAGATCGAGAAGATAAGATCGAAAAGATAAGAGATGGAAAATATGATGTGAAAAGGGGGGGGGAGCGGGTGAGGAAGGAAAGATGGGATCAGGAATGAGGAAGAAGCACAATATATAAGAAACGCAGCAGGAGAGCGAGAACACAATTTTTTTATTTTTATTTTTATTTTTGATATTTCATCATCGTTTGTGTGCGTTTGTGTGCGCATATAATATGACTCTTACCTATTTCGCCACGAACATACCTCATTTTCGAGGAGCCGAGTGCGCGTGACCAGCAACGGAGTATCGTGATGACGTCGGCGTGTATTGCATCTAATTATTAAGACCGGGTGGCCACACAGCTACCGCTTTTCCCAAAGATATCGTGGTCAATGTACCGCTCCATGACGGCATGTACCAACGAGCCACGTTGTCCTCGTCCTGTTCGCACAAGAAAAGGAGCCATCCGAGCGTGCTTGCCTTCTGTTGGTTCTGTTGGTTCTGTTGGGTGGTTAGGTCAGATCTGAGTCAGTTTTCCCTTATCTTGATCCCTTTATATGGCAAGAGGGTGTAAGTCTGTTGAATGTTCGACAATCTCCAAGTCACTTTGGGTCCGTGCGTTGGTTGTGATGTGCCCAGCAATATGTCTTTTTTGCCATACACTAGACACGCGATGATCGCTGTGCTCTCTAGTTCAGTAAATCCAGACTTACTTCAAGCAAGAGCTCCCCCGAAAGGCTGCACAGGGCCGAGCTTCAAGATCGTACTCGTAGCGAGCGGTCGCTTCGCTCTTCTGCTTCCTCCATCTGACCGGTGGGCACATCCCAACCCCCGCATTCTGCCTTACCCATGACCACGTCGCTCTACGATTGGATGGCGTTCTTGCCATATCGGCTTGTCGTGCCCAGCCTCGCTCCTTCTATTTTTGCTTTCTGATTGTGCATACGCAGCCCAACTTTACTCTATTCAACCCCGCGTGTGCTTCTTCTGTCTCCTTGCCCCAACTTCTTTCTCCTTGCTTCTCGCCATGGACGCTGTCGGCACCACGGGCGCCGCCCTGCAGTTTGCCGTGATCATCTTCAAGGCGCTGCAGACGGTGAAAAACGTCGCCGACGGCAAGGCCTCTGAGCCCATGTCCACTATGAAGATCCTCGCCAGTAACGTCGACCGAGACTGCGCTGCTTTTCTTCAAAAGTATGAGTCAAGTGCCACGGAGACCACCGTCCAGGACGCCTGTGTTCTGGCGCGACAAGCCCAGGCGGTGAGCGCGGAACTCATGCGAAAGATCGACAAGATCAACCCAGAAAAGAGAAACGCAAAGACGTTTACGCGGGCGGTCTTCCACACTCTATGGTCCAAGAATGACCTGGGAGAGTTGCAGACCAGTCGGAATATCTGCATGGAGGCCCTTGGGCGCTTTCGGGCACAGAGAGGATGGTAAGGGGAGAGGAGCTGACGATATGGCGAGACAGACCGCTAATCAGCTACAGGGAAGAGCTTGATGCCCATTTCAAGCAATCCGAGGAGGCGCTCACGAGGCAGCTAGACCAGCTCCACGTTAAAAGGTCCGAGAGAGGAACACGGCGCAATCGGATACGGTGTCCTGGCTGACCACGTCTTTGAGTCCTATAGTGATACGATGCTCACCCTTCAAACCGGCGAACTTCGCAAAGCGGATGATGAGCGCGCTGCACAGCGCAATCACAAAATAGCAGAGCTGCTCCTGAAAGCCCTCGATTTCGAGGGTATGTGTTGTCGCTACGGGGAGGTGACCGCGGCGGAAAAAAACACGTTCCGTTGGATATTTGAGGAACAAACGAGCCGCGCCCATTCCAAAGCCCCGGTGGACGTACACTTTTCCGAGTGGCTAGCTAAGGGCGATGGCATATTTCACATTGCGGGAAAGCCCGGGTCTGGCAAGTCGACGCTCATGAAGTTCATTGTCGAGAGCCCCCAAACGGCTGCCCAGCTACGGAAATGGGCGGCCGAGCGAACGCTCGTTCAGGCGAGTTGTTTCTTTTGGAAGCCCGGCAGCACCCCACCGTGGCCAGAGCTCTGTTCCCCGATTTGTGGCGAGAGCCAGACACGGAGATGAAGCTGGCTCTAAAGTTGTCGGATACGTCTATACAGGAGGCTTTTAAGCGCCTGGTAGATGGTGCCGGTGGCCTGGATGGCGACAACGTCTGCTACTGCTTCTTTATCGACGGCCTCGACGAGTTTGGAAAAACAAACGAGTCGATCCCAATGCTCGTTGGGTGGCTGACGCGCATGGCGCGTCAGGCGAGCGGCCGTGTGAAGTTTTGCGTATCTAGCCGCGAGTACCCGGAAATCGAAGACAAGCTTGCCGTTGACGACAAACACCGTGTCACGCTGCAAGACCTGACGAGAAACGACATTGCCCTGTTTGTGGACAATCGGCTGCGAGAGGCGTTAGGCGGGTGGGAGTATGACGACTCCACCACCACTGCCGCCGACAATTTTTTCAAGCGGGAGGATATCACAGACCTTCGGGAAGCGATTCTCGACCGTGCCGAGGGCGTCTTCTTATGGGTGGCGCTAGTTATGGTTATGGTCGAAAACGAAGCCGCGGTGGGCGCACCCATCGGGAAGCTCGTCCGGCTTGTGCACGAAAGCCAGAACGACGACCTGGATGCCTTTTTCAACCAGATCGTGGACCGGGTTCCAAAGCACAACCGCCGCCAAGTGGCCATCTTGTTTGAGTTCGCCTTGGCAGAGATGCGACTTGGTTACTCGATTGATCTGCTTTGGTACAACTTTGTCAAAGAATATACGACCGCGGACACGTTTTCTAGGCAAAGCGACGACATCATAAGCCAGATGCCGACCAAGGACGCGGTGGAGAAACTGGCAGTCGCTACGGAAAAATGGATCAAGCGCAATTGCGAAGGCTTACTCAACTGTGCCTCCTCCCCTATCTCGCGCTCAGCCATTCTGCGAAGGGTGACCTTGACGCACAGGTCTGTCGCTGAGTTCCTTACAAAGCTTGTCGAAGGAAAGTGGAAGCACGAGCTGTCAGGGTTCGATTTGACGACCTGTGTGACGCATTTGGTTGTTGCTGGCGCCGCGCTGTTTCCGGCCGACAATATCCTAATGCCGGGCTTTGGCTCCCGTATTCTTAGGTTATACTTTAAAAGTCTCGTGGAGAGCATCGACTCGGGCAGTACACCGGCCCATGAAATGCATTGGAGTTTTGAACTGGTGACTGGGACCGAGCAGATTGGCTTCGACGTGGCCTGGAACGCAATCTTTCTCCACTGCCACGAATACCTGCAGTGGAGGAACCAGCTGCATCCAGGGTGGCTGGCGAATATGGACAACAATCCCTTAACGATTGCGGTCAGTAATGCGATGGGGGACCGCGCAACGGCCACCATCCGACAGCTCTTGGATGGCGGCATATCTGTTTGGAAGAAAGACCGACATGGGATGGCGTGGACCCATCTCGTTTACAAATTATACCAAGAATACCACCCGAAGATGCGCCGGGTGCTGCTGGAGATCCTTGGCTTGTTTATACAGGCTGCTGGAGACGAAGAGCTACCCGTGTGGCTTGGGGCGGGAAGAGACACGTTTGTCCATGTGCAGGGCCACTGGGAGAGGGAAATAGTAGACTATGGGTTTTGCCCAAGGGGCGGTGAAGTTATATTTCTGGGTGACGTTCTGCACAATATCACAGATCTCCCGGGCGGGCAGGCCCTCCTGGATCGGATTGATGCGCTGGAACCGTTGGAGAAGCGCCGGTTGCGTGCCGAGTGGGAAGAGCTGGCCGCGATGGAGTCGGATTGATCCACAGACTGCATTTCCATATATGTTTCATCTCATTTTCAGCTGTCGCTTCTGCCTGGAAAGCGGCTGTCTCCAGCACCACGCTCAGTGCCCCTGCCCCAGACGCGCCGCCATGGTCTGCAGTCTGCGGTCGTCTGCGTCCACCAGCGCATTGCGCCAGCCCGTCGCCGCCTTCTGGACCGGCACCTGGCCTTCTCCGGGCTGCTCCTCGGCGGCGGCCCAGTGCGTGTCCCCCAGCAGCGTCGGCGCCGCGTTGAGGTAGAGCGTCTCGTAGGCGCCGGCGGCCACGCAAAAGGTCTCGTGGAAGGCGGCAATGTGCGCGTGGCGCGGGTCGGCCAGCCAGCGCAGCGCGCGCCGGTGCAGCGGGTCGTGCGCGAAGCGCTGCAGGCCGGCGGTGTCGCGGAAGTAGAAGACGATCAGCAGCGTGTCGAGGGCGGCGCGGGCGCCGCCGCGGAACAGCGAGGCCCCGAGCAGGCCGTAGCGGGAGGGGGTGTGGGCGTCGGCCTGGTCGGTCTGGTCGGCGCGCAGGTCGGCCAGCATGGCCTGGAAGAGCGTGGTCAGCGCGGCGCCGCCGGGGCCGAGCAGGCCGAGCGGGTGGTTGATGCGCGCGCCAAAGTGGAAGACGACCAGCGGCGGCGACGGCGGCGACGGCCCGCCCGGGACAGTGGGTGGCGGCCGCGCCGTGGTCCGGCCAGGCACGACGCCGTGCAGCAGCGCGTGCGTGCGGCGGAAGACGGTCAGCTGCAGCAGCGTGGACACCAGGGCAGCGCCCAGCGCGGCGATGGCCGGCACGCACGCCCAGCGGCCGGGCACGACGGCGGCGAGGCCGATCTGGGCGGCGGCGCCGAGGGCGACGAGGGTGTGGAGGCGGAAGGCGTCTTTGATGACGAACTGGAGGGGGCAGAGGTCAGCAGGGAAGACAAGAGGAGAGAGCAAGGCAAACAAACGCACCCCGGCCGGAATGCGTGTCCACGCGCTGGGCGGCGAGCTGAGCAGCGGCCCCAGACGACGGAAGGGTTGCGGCGCCGGCGGGCGCATGGGCAGAGGGCCGGCAGGGCCTGGAGGGCTGTCAGGAGCGTCCATGGTGCTGGTGTTCTGTTTGCAGAGCGAACGGCGATGGTCGTCGGAGAGGAGGCTCCAGGGACCCAGAGAACAGCGGCCCTGTGCTGCCTCCCGCCGTTTGCCGTCCCATCTCTGTTGGACGGACCGTTTGCCCGGTGAGACAGATGTGAGGGGCGTGACGTGGTGATTTGGCCGAGACCGCCGAGACTGCTCAGACGACCACGAGGTAACGTGGCTGGTGACAGCACAATGAGGTGTCACGACACGACCCTGGGTCAAAAACAAACTCTCTGCATTTTCTATCGCACACCGACTAGTACACCTCCAGCACGTAGCGGCCGTTCTCCTTCAGCCGGTCGATCTCCTTGTGCGGGTCGACCTTGCGGCCGTGGGCGCGCGCGTCCGTGGCAATGGCCTCCTTGAGCACGTCGGTCAGGTCGGGCACCGGCCACGTCGGCCCGCACAGGTAGAAGGCGCCCTCCTCGCGGATGTACGCCTGCACGACGGCGTCCATGCTCTGGCGCATGCGGTCCTGGATGTAGATCTTCTCCGGCTGGTCGCGCGAAAAGGCCGCGCCCAGCAGCGTGATCACGCCGGCGTCGACGTACGCCTCCCACTCCTCGCCGTACAGGTACTCCTCGCGCTGGTGCCGGCTGCCCAGGAACAGCAGGATCGCGCCGATGCGCTCGCCGCGCGCCTTCTGCATCGCGCGGTACTGCACAAACGCGCGGAACGGCGCCAGCCCCGTGCCCAGCCCGGCCAGCACCAGCGGCGTCTCCGCCCGCGCCGGCAGCTTCATCACCGACGGCTTGACCGACACCGTCACGTGCGCGCCCACCGCCAGCTGCGACAGGTAGCGCGACGCCTGGCCGTAGCGCTTGCGCCCGCGCCCGTCCACCCAGTCGACGACCACGATCATCAGCGCCACCGCCGTCGGCGTCACCGCCTGCGCCGACGCGATGCTGTACTCGCGCCGCTTGAGCGGCGCCACCAGCCGCACCAGGTCCGCCGCGCCCGGCCGCGCCGACCCAAACTCCGCCAGCACGTCCGCGTACGTCACCGTGTCCGTCTCGCTGCGCTGCTGGAACCCGGCCGCGCCGGCCGCGCCGCCCAGCCCCAGCAGCGTCGCCTGCTCGCCCGCGTCCGTGGCAAACGCCGCCAGCGCCTCGTAGAACCGCTTCGGCGGCTTGCCCAGCAGGTCCACGTTCTGCCGCAGCGCCTGCGTCAGCGTGCGCGTCTCCAGCACCGCCGCGTCCTCGCGCGACGGCGCCTGCACCAGCGCGTCGCCGTCGAGTCCGTACCACGCCAGGAACGCGTCCACCGCCTCCGCGTCGTTCTCCGCGTGCACCCCCAGCGCCTCGCCGATCTCGTACCGCACCCCGGACGTGCCCAGGTCGAACTCGATGTGGAAGATGTGCCGCTCGTACGCGCCCGGCGTCAGCCGCCGGTTCTCCGTCACAGTCACCGTCGCCGTCTTGACTGTCAGGTCCGGCCGCAGCGCCGCCCGCGTCCCGTACGCCTCCTTGAACACCAGCCCGCGCGCCGCCTCCTGCCAGTCGCCCACGCGCACCGCCGGCTCCGTCTCCGACTTGTCAAACGCCGCAAAGCTCGTCGGCGCCACCGCCGACGCGGCCACCGGCGCCGCCACGGCCACCGCCGCCGCGTCCGCCGGCACCTCCGCCCACGCCGCCGGCACCTCGACGGCCGTCAGCCGCTCCGCCAGCGCCTCCGCCGTGGCCAGCGCCGTCGCCGCCACCACCGCCTCCGTCTGCGGGCCCTCGTACAGCGCCGCCGACAGTCGCGCCGCGTCCGCGCCCGACAGCGCCGGGTGCGCCACGTGCAAGAACGCCTGCTCCACCAGCATCTTGACGCTCACGCTGGCCGTCTCCGGGGCGGCGGCCGCAGACTCCGCCGTGTCGAGCGCGTACAGCAGCACGCTGCGCTGCTGCACGGCCTGGCGCAGCGCCGCCGGGAGTCGCTTCTCCGCGTCCGCGGCCTTGAACCCGGGCAGGCACAGCAACAGCGCGGCGCCCGTCTCGGCCGCGCCCGCCAGCACGTCCACGGCCTTGAGCAGCGCCTCGTCGCCGACCACGACCACGTCGGCCGCCTCGACGGCGTACGGCCCGTGTAGCGCGGCCGCCTTGGCCGCCGCCGCCGGCGCCGCCACGCGCAGGTCCGTGCGCACCACGCCGCCCTGCACCAGGTTGTCGTAGACGTCGTGCGTGGCCACGTGCGCGCCCGGCTGCTGGGCCAGCGCGCTGGCGACGGCCGCCGGCGCCGCGCGCGCCGCCGCGTCGTCCGTGTTCCAGAACGTGTACTGGCGCACGGCGTCCTTGGGCAGCGCGGGCGCCGCCGCGCGCAGCGGCAGCGCGCCGCCGCCGTCCGCGAGCACGGACGCCACAAAGGCGGGCGTCGGCACCGCCACGGCCGCATACTTGACGTCGACGACCGCCGGCGCCGCCTGGGCCCAGCGCGTGGCCGGCGACAGCGCGACGGCCGCCAGCACGTCCGTGTACAGCGCGGACGCGACGGCCGGCTCGGCCACGTCGCTGTCGCGGGCCACCTGGCCCAGCACGGCCAGGCGGCGCGCCGTCGGCGGCAGCACGCCCAAAAAGGCCTCCTCGACAAAGGGCCGGTACAGGCGCACGTGCACGGCGCCGACGCGGTGGCCGGCGGCGGCCAACGGGGCCACCGCCTGCGCGGCCAGCTGGGCCTCGACGCTGCCAAAGACGACGAGCACGGTCTCGGCCGCGTCGTGGCCGTGGTACTCAAAGGGCTGGTAGGCGGTGCCCAGCTCGTTGTTGAAGGCCTGCAGCAGCGCCAGGATCTTGCCGGCGTTGGTGGGCGCCGCGCCGCCGACGACCGCCGCCGCGCGCCCGGCCAGCGCCGCGTACGCCTCGCCCAGGTGCGCGGCGCTGAGCGCGTCCGTCACGCGCACCGTCTCGCGCGCCGTGCGCAGGCCGTCGTACACGTGCAGCGTCGGCTGCACGTGCGCCGCCAGCGTCGCGAACAGCGCCAGGTGCTGCGCCTCGGCCGCCGTCGTGCTGGCCACCAGCGCCAGGCCCAGCTCGTCCGCCGTCTGCAGCGCCGCGCCGTAGTCGCTGACCAGGCGGCCGCTGTCGCTGCCGCTGCCGCGGTAGTCCAGCGCCGCCACATGGGCCACAAACGGGCTGGCCGCGCCGTACAGCAGCGCCAGCTGGTCCAGCGACGCCCGCAGCAGCCGCAGGCTGGCCGTCGGCGCCACCAGCGTCTGCGGCACGTCGCGCTTGCGCGCGTCAAAGTCCTCGCTGAACAGGTAGCCCAGCGCGAACGCGCCCGCGCCCGCCCGCGTCTGCAGCGGCACCACCGTCGTCGCGTAGCCGTGCGCGTTGGGCTCCTGCGCCGCTGCCCACGCGCGCGCCGCCACGTCCAGGTCGAACGTCTCCGGCGAGTAGGCAAAGATCTTGTCCGACAGCGCGTACGCCACCTGCTGCACCAGCAGCTGCGCCGTCGCATACGTCGGGCCGTTGATCTGCGCCAGCGGCGCCGTCGTCGCCAGCGTCTTGATGTTGGCAATCGGCTCGACCGTCAGCGGTGCCTGGGCCGTGGCCGGGGCCGGGCTGCCCGTGGGCTCGTCGTGCTTGAGATGCATGGTGAGGGTATCTCGTATAGAATAGAGTCGGTAAAAGGAAGAGAGCACTGAAAGGCTGCTTCTCGACTTCGTTAAAGACGGGAAGTCGAAGCTGAGGAAGCAGAATGGCAAATCACAAACAACCGAGAACAATCACTTTTCAACAGAAAAAAAAAAGAGAGAAACTGCACTAATGCTGCCGGCTGTCGCAACGGGGCTGGCCCGGGGACAAGTCCCCTGCGTGGCGGCCGCCTTTGCCTTCTGAAGCAAATTTGCACTGAGACGTTGGCGATCACGCAATGGCGCTAGGCCGGATCTCGCCCGCTCGTGCGATCTCAGGAACCGCCACGGCCGGCCGTCGGCATTCGCCATTTGTGCACGTGATGTGATTAGTAATCTAACTCTCTTTGTCTCTGTTTGTTTCTCGTCACGGCAACCCGGCCGCCTCCAGCGCGGCATAAGTGGCCTCGTCCGGCGTGGTGCCTGCGGCCGGTCGTGCGGCTGCCGCCGTCTTCTTGGGCTTCTTGCGCAGGACGTGCAGGTCCGGCGGCTTCTCGAGGCCGAGGCGGGCGCGCAGCTCGGCGGCGTCGGTCTCGAGCTCGCGCTCCCAGTAGACGTTGATGATGGGCTGGGCGCCGCGGGCGCTGCGCAGGGCCCAGGGCAGGAAGATGCGGAAGAAGCGCTCGCGCTCGGCGGGACGCAGGCGGGCGACGGCGACGAGGCTGAGGCCGGCCATGGGCAGGCCGGTGTTGACAAACTCAAAGGCCTTGAGCGCGATCTCGCCCTCGACGTACTGCGGCGGCAGGCCGAGCACGGCGTGGTACAGGTCGTGGCACTCGCGGTAGCGCTGCACGACGTACGCGCACTCCTCGTCGTCGACGTAGCGCACCGGGTCGCGCACGTCGGGCGACATGTGGTACCGCTGGCGGAAGCGCCCGTACACGTGGCCGACTGTGTTCTCCGGCAGCGCCAGCAGCGCCTCGACCGACGGCCATGTCGCCGACGAGATGCGCGGCCGGTGCCGCAGGATCTGCCGCCCCACGGGGTCGGCCAGCATCGTGTCGCGCAGGCGCCTGGCCACCGGCCCGGCGGAGACTTCGCCGAGCGTGGCAATGAGATCTAGGGTATCGTTAGGGCTGCATCGGCAGGGTACGAGCGAGGCTGGAAAACCCACCAGCACGCCGCGGGTTGATAAAGGCCCCAAAGGCCGAGCCCACGAGCATAAAGCCCTTCTCGATCGGCGTCAGTGGCACATGGCCCTCGTAGTTGGGTGGCGGCCGGTCGAGCACGGAAAAGGCGCGGGTCTGCACCGGCAGGCAGCCTGCGGCAGGCCCGGGGGCCACCCGTGCCAAGTGTGCCAACTGGCGCCGCAATGCTAGTCGTGGCGGCCTCATGGTGTGTGTGTGTGTGTGGTGAGAGACAGGAGGAGCAATTCGGACTTCGTATTCGTTGGTGGTTGGCGTTGTGTGGGGCGGTCGTGGGCGTCACCTGACCTGTGACGTGCCGGAAAAATGCGTACTTCGTCGGGAGGCAACGTCGGGTGGTCGGCGGCGGTGGCACAAGTCCTTGCTTTTTGTGATCGGAGCCAGGATTTGGACGCCGGGTGGAGTTGCGTAACGGTGCTTTTGCAGCTCGTGGTTCACGAGAACAAGCTGGAGGAACGTTTCCAGTTATTTTTAGAGGGATCTTGGTTCTTGACATTTCTCGCCGTGTCGACGCATCCGGCATGTAGATCGCAGCGACAGGCCCTTCGGGTGGAGGAGACGTCAGACTGACAGGCCAAGGCCGGTTGTCAAGCCGGTTTGAAGGCTGCTAGACTGCGGGCGATCTGCGCCCAATTTGCGGAGGAGACCCTGTTTGGGGTCACCTGCCGTGTCCGCGCCGATCGGCGCAGCGGCCTTCGTATAAAAGTCCTCGTATCGAAACAGGCGAGCCGCAATTCCTGCTGTGAGACAGGACATTCGTACGGAAGAACTGCTCGTAACATGTTGTCTGGCCCGTAAAGCATCGTCGGTTGGGCGGAGCAGGCCTCGCCTCGCGAGCGGCAGCGATCGGCACGACGGCGATGCCGAAGATGACGATCCAAGGACACGGTGAGAATAGCCTCGTGTGCCGTTGTGCCTCCTCGTATTCGGCTGACCGCTGATCACAACGTCGGCCGACTGCAGCAGCATATAAAGAACCGTCCTGCTGCTGTCTGTCTTCATTCTACATCATCATCACCATCGACTTCAGTCTTCACTTCACTCAAGATACTCACCACTCACCACTGCCACTCATCATGCATTTCGTCTCTCTCGTCAGCACCGTTGCGGCCGTCGCCGGCGTGGCCCAGGCCCGGCCTGCCGCGTCCGCCCCGGCTTCGGCACCGGCGCCTGCCGGCAACTTCTACCTCAAGACGGCCGTCAAGTCCCAGGACAAGCAGGCCTTTGACAGCCTGTACGTCTACGCCTCGCACACGGGCGCCGGCACCAACGACGCCATGCTGTCGGCCAACAAGTCACACGCGCGGCCGGCGCACGCGCTGACCGGCGACGTCCCCGGCGGCGACGGCACGGCCTACTTCAGCACGCTGTTCGACCTGGGCAGCAAGTCGAGCGACGGCACGCCCGTCCCGTACGCCATCATCCCCAGCGCGTCCGACACCATCTACGCCGGCTGGCAGCCGGTGGCCATCAACACCAACGGCAACGGGCCGACGAACCAGTCGGCCTTTTTCCTGGCCGACGACGGCACGCTGCAGTGGACCAACGAGGCTGGCATCCGCACGGAAAACAGCTTTCTTGGGTGGCTCGGTAAGCGCTCCTCACTGTCGCTGTTCTCAAGGTCATTTTCTAACCCGCCAGTCTGCCAATGGTGGCACGCCGACATTGACGACCCGACGCAGCCCGGCGTGCAGCTGTTCTTCCGCGAGCGCGGGTACTCGCCCACCACGCCGTCGTCGTGTGCGGACGTGGACCTGGTTCTGGAGTACACGTCGTAGTGCCTGTGCATGGAGTGTAATGAAGTATAATGGAGTATAACAGGGTATATAATGGTAATAAAGAGCAATCATCACCGAAGTGACGTCGTTTGCTGAAGACGACGAGAGTCCTCGTAACGACGACGATAACTCACCAGCACGCAGACCATCAACCCGGCCCCCATAGAGACACAACATGCTCTCGTGCGTCCCACGACCGCAAAGACGGCCTGCCGTGCGCACCTTTCGCGTGTCGTCGTCGTTCTCGTGGCCGTTCTGGAATGCGCTGCGCGTATTGTGCCGTGAGAGAAAAGCGGGTTTCTGGCCGAACGGGACGCCGTGATTGGCCGCTCTCCCCTAGCAGCACGCTTGAGCCCGTGAGCATCCACTGCCGGCTTCAACAACTGCTCTGCTTGGCGCACAAATCGCGCCTCTCGCCACCCTGGCTGCGACCACGGCGACGCCCTGCGCCCTTTGTGCGTTCCTTTCGCCCAGCGAATGCCTGCGTGCGCCCTTCCTTCCATGTGTTTCTGCCGCTGACAACGGTCATCCTTTGACGTTCTGATCTTTCCTCCTGCACATCTTTTCTTTCTTCCTCACTTCGTCCATTTTTCCCTGTCTCATCTGGGCTTTCCCAGCAGACTAAAGACAGCAGCAACCCCAAACACAACACCTCCTTCAGCATACCTCATCGCCGAAAGATCTGCACGGGATCCATTGCAGGGCGTCACAGGTCATTACCAAGAGACAGGGTGGCAGTACAACAACGTCGTATTACGCTACTCTCCCTTCCTCCCTGATCTCACTCAAAGACACTGTCATTCCTGCCACCATGGCTCTGTCCCTGCCAAACACCGGCAAGATGAAGATAGGCCGCAGGGGCCTCGCCTTGCCTCGCCGCCGCCGCCGCCAGGGCCCGGCCCATGCTGCTTTTCCGAGTGCGTCCAGTGCCGCCGCGGCCAGCGCGACGACGACGACGACGTCCATCCTCGTGGGCAACCTGCACTGTCCCACCTGCGTGGCCACGATCCGCGATGTGCTGCAAGAGGCCTGCGCCGGCCACATCCACTGGGTGTCGCCCAACATTGTCACGTCCGTCGTCACCGTGGAACACGACCGCGCCGTCGCGCCCAGTGCCATGACCGACGCCCTGGCCAATGCTGGCTTTGAGATTTGCGGTGTCACGTCGTCCGCTGAGGACGCGGCACCCGATGCCAGAGACCTGGACGGCGCGCCAGACGTGGAACCTGGAACCGCCCGCATGCCGACGACTGGCACGCAGCCGCCGCCGCAGCAGCAGCAACAGCAGCAGCAGCAGTACGACGCCGCCGAGACAGCTGACGGCCCCGCCCCTGCCAAGGACAAGCACGCAGCCGTGGCGCCGCCGTCCTCGTCGTCGTCGTGGCCCATGTCGTCGTTTGTGCGCTGGCAGCGCGCCGTCCCCAGCATCCAGCACATCGCCCAAGCCCACCTCGACAACTGCGAGCAGTGCCGCCTGCTGCACCAGACGAACGGCTCTTCCGCGGCAGCTGGGTCCCAACAACAGCAGCAGATTGACAGCAGCAGCAGCAGCAGAACCCCTGCTGCCATCACCACCGGTTATAGCATCACCCCCGCTGCCGCCACCACCGGTCGCCGCAAGGCACCGCGTACCCGACCCGAGAAGGCAGTTCCCCCCGTCGGCAAAAACGCGTCCGAGATGTCCTTCGTCACCATCGAGAAGGAGGACGCGCCGGCCAACCGGCCGACCTACCGCGCCAACCTGGCCATCGGCGGCATGACCTGCGCCGTGTGCGTCAACACGATCAGCGACGAGCTCCGGAAGCGCGACTGGGTCTCGAACGTGGCCGTCAACCTGATCAACAACAGCGCCGTGGTCGACTTTGACGACGAGACCAAGGAGGCCGCCATCGTCGAGGCCATTGAGGATCTGGGCTATGACGCGGCCGTCGACTCCGTGGTGCGCGTCGATCCGCCCAAGACGAAGAAACCGCCGCAGGCCAAGAAGGCACACAAGCTGCGCGCCGGGGACGACGGCGAGACCGACGATGACGACGATGACGACGATACCGAGGGCGAGACCGACGACGACGACGACGAGCCGCCGCCGCGGACGGTGGAGATCCGCATCGAGGGCCTGTACTGCGCGCACTGCCCCGACCGGGTGATCCGCAGCCTGGCGGGGTTCCGGCGGGCGTCGCTGGCGGTGGTGACGAAGCCGACGCCGCAGCGGCCGATCCTGAAGCTGACGTACGTGCCGGACGCGCCGCGGTTCACGATCCGGCAGATCCTGGCGGCGATCGAGGCCAGCGATGCGGCGCTGACGGCGGCGGTGTACCACCCGCCGACGCTGGAGGAGCGGTCGCGGCGGATCCAGGCGAAGCACCGGCGGCAGATCCGCGACCGCGTGCTGCTGACGCTGGCGGCGTGCATCCCGACGTTTGTGATTGGCATCGTGTACATGTCGCTGCTGCCGGCGACGAACGCGGGCCGCATGTACCTGATGGCGCCGTGGACGTCGGGCATCAGCCGCGCGCAGATTGCGCTGTTCGTGCTGGCGACGCCCGTCTACTTTGTGTCGGCGTCCGTCTTCCACGTGCGGGCCGTGCGCGAGATCCGCGCGCTGTGGCGCCGCGGCAGCCGCACGCCGCTGCTGCAGCGCTTCTACCGCTTCGGCAGCATGAACACGCTGATGAGCCTGGGCACGACCATTGCCTACGTCAGCAGCGTGTGCCAGATGCTGGCGGCGGCCGCCGGCCACCGCACGCGCGTCAGCGACGGCAACTTCTACTTTGACTCGGTCGTCTTCCTCACCTTTTTCCTGCTGTGCGGCCGCCTCATCGAGTCCTACAGCAAGGCCCGCACCGGCGACGCCGTCGAGATGCTCGGCCGCCTGCGCCCCACGACGGCCGTGCTGGTCGAGGGCAGCAGCGAGCCGCCCACGGCGGCGGCCCTGTCCGAGAAGCTCGCCGCCGCCGCCGCCGCCGCCGACACGGC
>LZPB01000122.1:0-23734 GCA_001676865.1 Ceratocystiopsis minuta | reverse complement strand
CGGCGGCGGCATCGCCGGGCGCGGCGAAGGCGTCGGGGACGCCGTCGCCGCCGGGGGAGCCGCGCTACGGCGCCGGCCGCGAGGTGGCGGCCGACCTGCTGGACGTGGGCGACGTGGTGCGCGTGGTGCACGGCGGGTCGCCGCCGGCGGACGGCGTGGTGGTGCAGGGGCGCACAACGTTTGACGAGGCCAGCCTGACGGGCGAGTCGCGCGCGGTGGCCAAGGCGGTGGGCGACGCGGTGTTTGCCGGCACCGTCAACAAGGACGCGGCGGTGCTGGTGCGGATCACGGGCGCGGCGGGCGGCTCGATGCTGGACCAGATCGTCGCCGTCGTGCGCGAGGGCCAGACCAAGCGCGCGCCCATGGAGCAGATCGCCGACCTGCTGACGACGTACTTTGTGCCCGTGGTGACGCTCGTCGCCGTCGTCACGTGGCTGGTGTGGCTGCTGCTCGGCGTCAGCGGCCGGCTGCCGGCGGAGTACCTGGCGGACGACAGCGACGAGACGACGGGCGATGTGCGGCCCGGCCGCTGGGTCGTGTTCGCGCTGCAGTTTGCCATTGCCGTGTTCGTGGTGGCGTGTCCGTGCGGGCTGGGGCTGGCGGCGCCGACGGCGCTCTTTGTGGCCGGCGGCATGGCGGCGCAGCACGGCATCCTGGCCAAGGGCGGCGGCGGCGCCTTTGAGACGGCCAGCCGCGTCGACTGCGTCGTCTTTGACAAGACCGGCACCCTGACCATGGGCGGCGCGCCCACCGTGACGGACGCGCTGCTGCATCCGGGGGAGGCGGAGCATGGGCATGGAGGAGCCGAAGACAACGACCAGGCGGCCGCCCGCCGGACGAAAGAGGCCCAGTTGCTGGTCGCGCTGCGGGCCGTCGAGGAGACCAGTGGCCACCCGATTGCCAAGGCCATTGTGACGTTCTGCGACGCGTCGCTGTCCGCAGCCGACCGGGCTGCGGCCGATGCCGCCGGCGGACACGTCGGCGAGCTGCAGGAGATTGCCGGGCGCGGGATGCGCGCGGTGTACCACCACGGCAGCGGCAGCGGCAGCGACGGGCAGTCGACGGAGCTGCTGGTGGGCAACGAGGCGCTGATGGCAGAGGCGGGCGTGGCCGTGGCGCCGGGCGTGGGCGCGCAGCTGCGGCAGTGGCAGGAGGAGGCCAAGTCGGTGGCGCTGGCAGCGGCACGCGTCGTCGGCGGCAGCGGCGGCGGCGGCGACGACGGGCGGTGGACGCTGGCGGCGGCGCTGTCGGTTGCGGACCCGGTGCGGCCGGAGGCGGCGCCGCTGGTGGCGGCGCTGCAGGCGCGCGGGGTGCGGGTGTGCATGCTGAGCGGCGACAACGCGCGGACGGCGGCGGCGGTGGCGCGGCAGCTGGGGATCGGGGCGGACCAGGTGATCGCGGAGGTGCTGCCGACGGACAAGGCGGCGCAGGTGCAGCGGCTGCAGGGCGACACGACGCAGACGGCGCGCAAGGGCGGGCGGCGCGCGGTGGTGGCGATGGTGGGCGACGGGATCAACGACGCGCCGGCGCTGACGCAGGCGGACGTGGGCATCGCGGTGGGCTCCGGGTCGGACGTGGCGATTGCGAGCGCGGACTTTGTGCTGGTGCAGTCGGACCTGCGCGCGGTGGCGACGCTGCTGGCGCTGAGCCGCACGGTGTTCCGGCGCATCGCCTTCAACTTTGGCTGGGCGCTGGTGTACAACGTGCTGGCGGTGCCGATCGCGGCGGGCGCGCTGTTCGCGGTGCGCACCGGGCAGTCGGCGACATCGGCGGGCCACCACGTGCGCCTGGACCCGGTGTGGGCGTCGCTGGCCATGGCGCTGAGCTCGATCTCGGTGGTGCTGTCGTCGCTGGCGCTGCGCAGCCGCATCCCGGGGCTGGGCTTCCGGGCGCCGGTGGTCGGGACAGGGGTGCAGGCGTGAGGCGTGCGGCGGGAGGCGTGCGGCGTGCGGCGTGAGGCGTCGTGGGCAGTCTTTGGTATGATCTGGTGGCTGATCTGTTTGCTTGTTTACGTTTACTGAAATCATGACAACCCGGTCTTCATGATAGCACGCTCGAGGCGTCTTGTCCTCGGGGCGTTCCCGGACGTCCTCGCACTCCGGACGCCTTCGGTCTGCCCTTTGGAAGCCCAGGGATGCCTCAGTGTGGAAGGAAGCCCTGTCGACGACACGGGAGCTGGTGCCGCTCCGTTCTTTTTCCTGTTTCGTCCTCTCTCATGCCGAGACAGCCCTGTGCGCCGTCCTACGAGAACCACAGAGGACAGGACACGCGTTGATCCGAGCCGGTCGGCTGCGCGATTCCTGTTTCTGTTTCTGTTTCTGTGTCGCCGTCTCGGTCTGTGTTTCAAAGGGCCCTCGGTCTGGATGCGAGAGCCGGTTCCGTCGCCCGCGCTCGGCGTCGACACGGCCACCCCCTCCAATCTTGTTTGGCGACGGTAGACGAGGCAGGCAAACAACAAAAAGAACAAACACAGACGGCGCACTGGCCGCCACGACGTACGCATGCAGCCCGCGCAAGCAACACAACAGGCCACAACCCCCCCCTGGCGCTTAGCACGCTGCACCGCGCGGCCGCGTCTGCGAGACCCGGGCGGCAGCGGCGCCAATGGAGCGGTTGTGCGCGGCTGTGGCGGCGGCATCTATTCTGGGATGTTGTTTTCTGTTTCCGTCCGTCTTCTCCGTCTCTCGTCTGTTCGTCGTTTGTTCGTCCCCTGTTTTGCCTCCGTTTCGAGAAGCGCTGGAGACACTGGCCCACCGTTGTCTTGTCCTGTCCTCCTGTCTGCCGTCGTCTGCCGTCTGCCGTCTGCCGTCTCCGTCTGTCATCTTGTCCGTCGTCAGTCACTTTTTGTTTGGAAGCCGTCGCTCGTTTGGTGCCTCACTCGTTTGTCCTCTGCCCTACTCCGTACATCCGTGCCGCCACCGGGGTGTCTGCACATTTTCAACATCGTCTTCGTATTCAACGCGTTCTTTTTTTATTTGCTTCTTTTCTTTTTCTTTGCTTTTTCTTCTTCTTACGGCCACGCCCGCTCAGCTCCGATCTTGCGGCAGTGTGCTTTGCCTACTTTCCTTTTCTGCGTACTCCGTAAACCTTCTCGCTCGTATCTGCCGGTTGCCTCCCCTCAGGGCTATCTTTTCACTGCCCGGTGGAGCCTGTCGGTGCTTCGGTTCCTGGTCTTCTGTAAGGGATGGCCCGTCGCTGGTCGTTACTGGTTACTGGCCGTTAGCGGTCGTTAGCGGTCGCTAGCGGTCGCTAGTCGCTGCTAGTGGTCGCCTACAGGTCCTATCCGCGGGCACCAGAGGACGAAAAACCAGGAGACCGTACTTTTTTGCATCGTTGGCTCAGGGGGGGCCCGTCGTGTGATTCGTCTGGCCCGTCGGCCGTGCTCGTCATCATCACCGGTTCGTGACAACCGGCAGCCCAGGGAGCGAAACGAAGGGAGACGGTGGCGTGCCTGAGCTCGCTGGCATGTGATGGCCGTCCCGGGAGATAACAGCAGGGCGGACAGAGGGCCTGCAGACGGTCATCCGCGACAGTGGCAGAAATGAGGGTGTGGTGATTGATGGGGGTGCTGCGTGCTGAGTGCTGAGTGATGCCTGCTCTCGTGCACCAATCTCTCGCGGCCGCCGTCGCCTGATCCAACCAGGCTGCGCAGCCCGCCCCCGAACAGGCCACTGGGCCCGCCGACGGCCCCGCACTCGAACGGGCAAGATCCAGCACGGCCTCCCTGGCTCAGCTCCTCCCTAGCAGCAGCTAATACTCCGTACGATAGTCTCTCGGCCGTGACGTGCTCCTTCCTGCTGCCCCTCCGTTTCCCGCGGACGGAGACGGCCAGCCAGCGGGCCCATCCAAATGGCAGCAGCGAAACGCAGGAGAAGGGGCCGGTGCGTCACAGGACGGAGACCAACCAGACGCCGCGGCCAGGAGGTGGTGCGCCCCCATCTGAAACGGAGGGCACAAAACGAGCTTTTTTGCCAGCGCAGCAGCAACCACTACGGGTCCTACGCCCCTCCTGAAAGGCCTTTTGCTGCGGTTGGCTGGCCTCGCTCCCCGCCCGTCGCTTGTTTCAGGTCGCCGGCCGCTGCCAGCCAATCAATCGCGCCGCCGCCGCCGCTCCAACGCGGCAAGCCCGTCCCGTCGCTGCCGTGCTGGCTGGCTGGCTGCCCGCTGCTGCCTCCTGGAGCGGTGCATCGTGCGGCTGCGGCCCTGGACGCCCGCGAACCACTCACGACCAGCGCCTGCAGACAGGCGAAACGGGCGCCGGTTCTGCAGCGCGTCTGGTTATTTTTGTAGATTGGCAGACTTCGGCGCCGCTCGGTCGTTTGCCGCTTGATTCTGCGTCCCCTGGCGCTCGCCTCCCTTATAAGCCCTCCCTGCCGTCATCCCTCGAGTCCAGCCCGGCCACTGTTCCTGTCACATTAGCCTTTTCCTCTGTTCTTCTGCATTCTCGTCGTTTGTCTCATTTCCGCGTCTCCCTTCCGTCTTTCCCGTGCTCTGCTGGTCACTGCACGCTGGTCTCTTCCCGGTCTCCCTTCTGTGAGTTCTCACCATCCCTCGCCCGCGCTCTTCCTCGTCACTCGTCCGCCGCTTTCGCATCCCTCTCGGCCTCCCTTTGCCCGTCTTGCCCTTTCTTCCTGTCCATGCCAACTGCGAATTGAGCAACTTCCCACCGCATCCCTTCTGCTCCCTCCGGCGCCCGCCCGCCGCCCTTCTGCTCCCTTCTGCGCCCGTCGCTGCTGTATAAGACAGACACGCCCGGCCGCTCTCTCCTGCTCCATGGCACAGAGACCAACCAACTAACCAGCTCAACCCAGTCATTCTTTCGGTTTTCCTGTCTCGCCTGCTTCTACACAGCCGCCGTGCTTCCATTCGCTGCCCCCCTTGCCCTTTCGTGCCTTCTTTCCTGAAACGTGAAACGTGGAAACGTGGAAACACCCCGACCGCTCCTTCGCTTTCCATCAAGCCCGTCTCCGCCATTGTCACCGCCTTGTCGGCTATTGTCGTCTCGCTCCTTCTGCATTCACCGTTTCCATTGTCTCTTTCCGCATTGCCCTTTTTGAGTCTTCAACTCTTCGGCCTTTTTGCTCAACGCCTGCTTTTCAGCGCCACCGCCGCCTCTTTTCTTCCAACCTCCGACAACTTTCATTCCTCACCGCACACCACGTTGGCAGCTCGCCCGCCACCACCCGTCTCGGACCGCCGCCAATTCCAGTCCGTGAAGACAAAAAGACCAGAATTCCTCTCTCCACGCCTCCTCGGCACATTTTTTCGCTCCCTTTCGCCCCGTGCATTCCTGCTACTGGCTCGCCGCATTCCTCGCCCACGGTCCTCTTCACCCCCCAAAGCACCCTAAAACGCCCTTCAAACGGTACCTGTGTGCTCGCCAGCCAATCCCTGCTCTCCCCCGGACGGCCCCTACGCGAACGATCGCCGTTCCTGCTCTCCCGTTGGCCCAGCGCCCTCGACCCTGTCGGCCCCTGCAACGGGACTTCTGGCCTGTCAACGCGCCACCACACCGCGCACCCACACACCCCTGTCCCTCCCTCCCTTCCAGCTAGGCCGCACCGCACCCACAACCTTGCGGATCGCCACCCCCCTCCACACTGCGGAGCCACACCCTCAATACGGCTCAACCACCCCCTGGCACGCAGCAAGCTCAGCCTCGTGCCTCGCCCATCTGACCAGCAACCGGGCACCGCCAGTCCACCTGTCCATTCTGCCTTCTCTTCTCTCGATTCTCCCCTGCTTTTCTCTCGAATAGAAAAGCCCGGAAGGTCCGTCTTGAGAAACAAAACACTTTGCGTTGTCAAACAGACTCGTGTCGTTTGTTTCTCACGTCCTTTTTCAAAATTTTCCCCTTACACACGCCTGTCCTCCACCCCCCCCCCCCCCTCTCACTCCACCTCCCTTGCCAAGTCGACTCCATCAGTGAGCTGGTCCCACTTGATCGACCCTCTCCCTGCCCCAGCTACACACAAGCATCTTGGGCTTGGGATATAATATTGGCTTCGCTGCCCACATTCCTCTCACAAGCGGATCGTCTTGTGTGTCTTTCCCAGCCTTCCCGCTGCCTCAAGTCGACGTTCTTTCTGCTTCGTTCTTTTACGAACAGAGAAGATATAGAAAGGCAGAGTCGGCAACACTTCTCCTGTGTCGACCATTCTTCCAAAGTGCATCACCCAATACCCAACGCCTTCAGCCTTACCCACTCCTCTTCCGTCACCATGGACTCGACACCGCAGCTCAGCCAGGCCGAACTCAACGCGGCAGCTCTCGAGCAGTTCGTGTACATGCCCGTCAACCGCCACATGATCAAGTTCCTGGCCGACGCTGCCTACAATGTCATCCAGTGCGACCCCAACATGATGCCCCCCAGCGTCGTCGAGGCCCAGCAGCGGTCCCTGCCGACGCCGCCCGACTCGCCCTCGCACGCCCCCATGCCGCGGGCCGTGCGCCGCGAGGACGGTGGCCTGCCGTCGCTGACCGAGTTCATCACCAAGCTGGTCGTCTCGTCCAACGTGCAGGTGCCGACGCTCATGAGCACGCTCGTGTACCTTAACCGGCTCAAGGCACGCCTGCAGCCCATGGCCAAGGGACTGCGCTGCACCACGCACCGCATTTTCCTGGCAGCCCTCATCCTGTCGGCCAAGTACCTCAACGACAGCTCGCCCAAGAACAAGCACTGGGCCAACTACAGCGTCATCTCCAACGACATCTACAACTTTGGCTTCAGCCGCACCGAGGTCAACCTCATGGAGAAGCAGCTCCTGTTCCTGCTGGACTGGGACCTGCGCGTCACCGAGGACGACCTCTACCGCGAACTGGATGTCTTCCTGGCGCCCCTGCGCCAGGAAGTCGTCGCGCGCTGCGCCCGCCGCCAACAGCGCCGCCGCCGCCAGCGCCTGCTGCTCGAGCAGCAGCAGCAGCAACAGCAGCAGCAGCAGGAGGAGGAGCGCCAGCGCCTCGCTCTGGAGCAGCAGCAGAAGGAGATCGAGATCCTGCGCCTGCGCAAGAAGCGCCAGGAGGAGGACGCTGCAGCCTGGGCCGCAGCCACGGCGGCGGCCACGGCGGGCTATCCGATGCCGCCCCGCACGCGCGAGGCATCCCTGCTGCGGCAGTCGCCGACGGGCAGCAGCATTGTCAGCAGTGCCAGCAGCAGCAACATGGGGCTGGCGAAGACGCCCGACGATGTGGCGATGCTGATGAACATGCCGGGGCTCAGCTACAGCTCGAGCGCCAGCTCGATGGCCAGCTATGCGTCGTCGCTCTCGTCGCGCTCGCACTCGCGCGCGTCGACGCCGCAGTCGGAGCTGGACGACCCGGCGACGACTTACATCTACACGGCCGAGGACGAGATGAGCCCGTCGACGTCGATCCACTCGGCGCAGCTGGTCAGCACGCCCAACAGCCTGGCCGGCTCGAAGCGCCTCCCCAGCGCCCTGTCCTGCGACAAGGCCTTTCTCCTGCCCTACGAGATCAGCGTCGACGACCTGCGCGACCAGGACGGCGGCAACCGCGTGAAGCGTGTCCGGGGCATGCTTGGCCGTGTCTTTGGCTCCAGCGTGCCCAGCCGTTGATCTCCATTTCTTTCTTCTATTTCTTTTTTCTTCTTCTTTCACTTCTTTCACTCTTTTCTTTCTTTTTCTTTCTTCTCTCCTTTGTCTTTTACAGTTTGGGAAAGCGTGGCGTTTCAAGGTCATTCCTCGTTGCATTTGTTTTTCAATATCTCAGGTGGAGCTGGCAAGACAACAGATGTCTGCCGCTGCATTGACGCATGGATGGTTTCTTTTTGTTTTGTTTTCTTAGGCGGGGGGTGCAAAGGCATGGATCTAATGAGGCAAACCACACGAGGTGGGCTTGGCCGTCGGACCACGGGGAAAAAAGACTGGGATACCCATGGCGATGGATGGCAGGTTCCAGCAAGGCATATTTAGATGGATTACGAGGGAGACGAGGTCATCTATTTTCTGGTTTTTTTTCGCACTGTTTATCGTTTCCAAGCCAAGAGCCAAGAAGAATTCACTTACACTTGACTACACTTGACTCTCCTTCTTGACACTTCCAACTTGACAACGCTTTTCAGTGAGCGTGTAAGAGGCTAGTGAGGCTATTACGCGTGTGACTGCGCCGCCTTACGTGGCAGTCAGGCACGCCCTACTCAGCCACACCAGACACGAAGAATGGACGTTTGATTTTTTCGATTTATTTTTGTTTCCTATCTTTTTGTCTACCTACTGGACCGGCACGGTCGCGGGCAGGGGTCGCAAGCGGGCCCATTCCTCGATGGTGAGCAGGGGTTTGTGGACGGGCAGTTCTTGGAGGACGGCGTGCATGTCGACGACGAAGGGGTCGGAGGGGTCGTCGTTGTACCAGGAGTAGGCCTTGTGCATCTGGGCGATGACGCGGTCGACGTCGAGGGCGGCGCGGCGGCACATGGCGGCGGCCATGGCGTCGCAGAAGGCGGGCACGGTCTGGTTTTCGCAGGCGAGCGGCACGCCCCAGCCGGCGGCGAGCTTGGCGGTGAGCTCGGCGAGGCGGACGGTCTCGGGCCCGCCGACGGCAAAGTTGCGGCCGGCGAGCTGGGGCCGCTGCATGGCGGCGATCATGAGCTTGGCGACGTCGATGTGGCTGATCCAGGAGGCGCGCAGGCTGGGCTTGTGGCAGTAGACGACGGTGCGGCGCTGGACGATGGGCGGCAGGGCCCAGCCCTCGAGCAGGTTCTCGAGGTAGCAGACGGGCTGGATGCTGACGACGGGCAGGCCGAGCCCGGGGCCGCGGCCGAGCGCGCCGGGCGCGGCGGGGTCGCCGCGCAGGTCGTCGCGGATGGCGCGGCGGTCGTCCTGGGCGCGGATGCCCTGGGAGACGTCGGGCACGGGCATGCTGGTGTTGAAGACGACGAGCGGGACGGCGGGGGTGGCGCGCTGCAGGGCCTCGCCGACGGCGCGGGCGCCGGCGCGCACCACGTCGGACGGCTGGAACGAGGTGGACGGCAGGTTGAGGAAGACGGCGTCAAAGGGCCCGTGGGCGGCGAGCACGCGGTCGACGGCGGCGGCGCCGTCGGGCGCGGCGAAGTCGGCGGCGGCGGTCTCGACGGGGGTGCCGTCGACGGCGGTGGGCGGCGGGTGGCGGCTGACGGCGACGGGGTGGTGGCCGGCGCGGACGAGCTCGGCGACCTGGGCCTTGCCCTGGACGCCGGAGGCGCCGAAGACGAGGACGCGCATGGGGTGAGGAGTAGGAGTGATCAAAAGAGGGAGAGGGAAGAAGAGGCAGAAAACAAATTAGAAAATAACCCCCCCCCCCCCGAAAGAAAGAAACAAAGACACTCAATCACGACGCGTCTTAAGACGAGGGGCATTGTCGGCAATGCATATCCGGGGCTGTAGAACGAGGCGTCGCATGCCGCAGAGGCCCGGCGGCCGAACTACACGAGTCAGGAAGCGGACGGTCACGCGATGTGGTGGTGCCGGACCGTGAAGAGGCTATTGAAGCGGCGATGCGGGGAAGACGAGGAAAGAGGAAAAACAAACAAACGAGACCAAGACAGAAAGACCGGCAATTCTGATTCCATCCAACAGCAATGAATAAGTAGACGTCCTCTCCACCGCTGCCGATGGTCCTCCCCTCGTCTGAGTCCCAACTGATTCATCGCTCCGGTCAGGTTGGGGTGGGCCCCAGGGAAAATGATTTGCGAGCCTCTTGTAAGAGGGGTGATGAAGAGTCCGGGTATCATCTTCTGTAGGGTTCTTTAAATAGACGATTATCGATTCATTCATTTGGCCGAGCAACGGACAACGGTAAACGCCATGACTGTCGACCACGAAAAAGCAGAGGCCGTGCTGGAGCAGCAGGAGACGGCCGTGGCGCCGCCGGCGGCAGACGAGGGCGACGGCAAGCTGAGCAGGGAGACGATCCTGGCGTACATTGTGAGGCCCAGTGTGTGACGCTCGGCGCAGCAGACAACCGACTAACGACCGGACAGGCGCTGTGCTGCCAGATCAACGCGTACATCATGACGCTGCTGGTGCCCGGGGCGATGCTGACGGCGATCAACGCGGACCTGGGCCCGAGCAACAACGCGGCGTGGATCTCGCTGTGCTGGCCGCTGGGGGCATCGGTGTTTGTGTCGATTGGCGGGCGGCTGACGGACATCTTTGGGCGGCGGTATTTCATGATGACGGGCGCGCTGGTGTCGCTGGCGGGCACGCTGGTGGGCGCGAACGGGCGCAGCATCGGCATGATGATCGCGTCGGGGGCGCTGTTCGGCGTGGGCAGCGGCTTCCAGGAGCTGTGCTATGCGTGCGCGCAGGAGATGGTGCCGAACCGGTACCGCGTGGCGGCGGTGGGCGGGCTGGACGTGTCGCTGGCGCTGGCCTTCTCGTCGCCGGCGGTGGCGTACGCGCTGGCGGCGCAGCACCCGGCGCTGGGCTGGCGGGCGGCGTACTGGTACCTGTTTGCGGTGCACGCGGCGGCGTTTCTGATGCTGGCCGTCTTCTACCGGCCGCCCGACTTTGCCATGAAGCACCGCGCCGACGGCAAGACGCGGTGGCAGATGCTGGGCGAGCTGGACTACGTCGGCCTGCTGCTGTTCCTGGCCGGCGGCGTGCTGTTCCTGCTGGGCATCAACTTTGGCGGCCGCACGTACCCCTGGCGCTCGGCCGGCACGCTGGCGCCGATCGTGCTGGGCGCGGCCTGCTTCGCCGGCGCCGGCGCGTGGTGCGCGTACGTGCCCGGGCTGCGCCAGCCGCTGTTCCCGCCGGCGCTGTTCCGGCGCGTGCGCGAGTTCGACATGGTCATCGTCGTGTGCTTTGTCGGCGGCATGCTGTACTACAGCATGAACGTGCTGTGGCCGCGGCAGGCGCAGGCGCTGTTCATCGCGGCCGACACGCCGGCCGTGCGGCGCGGCGCCTGGGCGGTGGTCTTCTCGTGCGGCACGTGGCTGGCGGGGCTGCTGACTGTGTTTGTGTGCGCGCGGCTGCACCACGAGAAGTGGCAGCTGGTGGCCTTCACGGTCGTGCAGACGGCGCTGATCGGCAGCATGGCGACGGTGGGCGCGGCCGACAAGGTGCAGGCGGTCGTCGTGGTCGTCGTGACGGCGACGACGATCACGCCGCCGCAGCTGCTGTCCTTCACCATGCTGTCCTTTGGCCTCGACGACCAGCGCGACCTCGGCGTCGCCGTCGGCCTGGCCGGCACGTTCCGCCTGCTCGGCGGCGCCGTCGCCACCGCCATCTACACCGCCATCTACACCAACCGCACCGCCCAGGTCCTGCCCGCCCACATGCGCGCCGCCATCGCCGCCGCCGGCGCCCCCTACTCGGACGCGCTGCTGGCCGGCCTCGTCGCCGCCAGCGCCACCAACACCCTGGCCGCGTACGAGGCCGTCGCCGGCGCCACGCCCGCGCTGGCCGCCGCCGCCGTCGACGCCACCAAGCAGGCGTACGTGCAGGGCTTCAGCCTCGTGTACCTGGTGGCCATTGCCTTTGGCGTGCTGGCCGCCGCGGCGGCGCTGTGCACGGTGAGCACGGACCGGGCGAAGAAGAACAATGCGCGGGCGGTGGTGCTGAAGAATGAGGTAGCCAAGGAGCGTTGTGGTTCATTAGTTAACTAGAACTCTGTGTCTTCTTTTTCTCCTCGTCTTCCTTCCCCTCGTTGTGCAACGTCGCCACCACCTGCCCCGTCATGTACTTGTCCGTGTTGGGCGCAAAGAACGCCAGCCCGACGGCCACCGCGCTGAACGCAATCGTCGTCAGGTACACGGTGCGGTACGCGGCCGCGTTGGCCTCCTGGTACGCGCGCGTGCCGGCGGCGACGACGGCGGCGGTGGCGCCGGGCACGCCGGCAAAGGCGGCCGGGGTCCCGTCGGCGACGGCGGCGAGGAAGGCGGGCACGGAGGCGGCGGGCAGGCCGGCGGCGGCGAGCGCGGGCGGCACGGTGGCGGCGACGGTGGCGGCGAGGCGGTTGGCGAGCACGGTGGTGTAGATGGCGACGAGCACGGCGCAGACGGCGGCGCGAATGGACCCGGCGAGCCCGCCGGCGACGCCGATGGCGCGCTGGTCGCGCACGCACAGCGTCGCGTTGGCCAGGCACAGCGACTCGTTCCAGCCGATGCAGAAGCAGCCGAGCGCGAGCAGCGCCATGACGGTGCCGCGGTTGTCGGGCGTGCCGACGGCGACGCACGCCAGGAAGAGCCCGCCCAGCGCGAGCACCGCCTGGCACTGGCGCCGCGTGTGGCCGAGCGGGCGCGCCAGCACGCCGCCGGTGACCTGGCCGCCGACGACGGCGAGCCCGACGATGTTGCTGATGCCGCCAATGTACGTCTGGGACGCGCCGGCGCCGGCGTCGCGGCCGTACAGCACCGCCGCCTGCGACGGCCAGATGATGGCGAACGCGTAGTACACGCCGGCGCCGAGCGCCAGCAGCACACACGACACCACCCAGTCGCGGTGGCGGAACAGGTGCATGGGCACCAGCGGCTCGCGCAGCGGCGCCCAGCACTCCCAGGCGACGAACGCGGCCAGCGTGGCCGCGCCGAGCACGATGGCGCCGATCGTGGCGGCCGACCGCCACGGGTACGCGGAGCCGCCCCAGCTGAGGCCGAGCAAAAAGACGACGAAGCCGCCGGCGAAGAGGGCGGCGCCGACGTAGTCAAAGTGCCGGATCCAGTACGTCTTGCTGCTGCTGTCCGGACCGTCCGGGCCGTCCGCCCGGTGCTTCTTGGCAAAGCTGGGCGGAAAGTAGAAGAGCACCCAGCAGGCGAGCGCGGCGGCCTCGAGCGCGAGCAGCAGCCAGTAGATGCCGCGCCAGCCGACGCCGCCGCGGCCGGCCGTCTGCAGAAAGGCAAACGCGATCGACGGCGCCACGCCCGACCCGGGCACGCAGAACAGGTACAGCAGCGCGTTGCCGGCGTAGCGGTAGCGCATCGGCACCAGCTCGCCCATGACAAAGTGGAAGCTCATCTGCGTGCTGCTGGCCAGCCCGAGCAGCACGTTGCCGCCGACGAGCACCGGCACCGACCGCGCCGTCGCGCACACCGCCGCGCCCGCCACGCCCACCAGCCCGCCGCCGACGCACCAGTAGCGCCGCCCGAAGATGTCCGTCAGCCGGCCCACCAGCGCCAGCCCGACCGCCAGCACCGTGTTGTACACCAGCGCGATCCACAGGTAGCGCGCGTCCGGGCCCAGGTCCGCGTTGATCGGCCCCAGGATCGGCGACGCGTACGCAAACGACGCCACCGCGCACGTCAGCCCCAGCCCGACCGCCGCCATCGACCCCAGGAAGAACCGGCTCCGGAAGTAGCCGGCCGGGAGCCCGTCCAGGTCCGTCTCGAAGCCGACGACGACGGTGTCGACCGTTGTATCAACATCAGTGGCCGTGTCGGCTACCTCGTGGTGCTGCGCCAGCGTGCTGTTGGTTGCCTTGTCGGCCATGGTGAAGTTCAGGGTAGAGTGGGTTTGATAGAGAAGGAGGCGTTCAAACAGAAAGCAAAGAGAAGACAGACTCGCCTGTTTATACAAAACGTCGTCCTCTACCTCCCACCGCTTCCCCCTTTCCCTGGACGTCTCTGGAAGTCATCTTCCTTCAAAACAAGCGCATCCCCAGAAAGAACACTGCCGAACGACTATAGGAAAATCCGGGGTAAGATACGATTGCGGGGGACAGGGCGGAGAGGAGAGGCAGCGACGCCAAGGACCAAGGGGCAAGCTGCAGCTGCCGGGCCTAGAACGGGCTTCCTCTCGCCGGATGTTGTCTCCCCGTGACGGGGGCGCACGGGGAGGAAGTCAACAAGCGGAGTGGACAAGTCTTTGATTTTTTATTATTCAATCAATCTTTTTTTTCTTTTTTCTTGTTTTCGACCAGAGTTTTCTCCCCGGTAGCCTCCACGGCTACCCGCCAAATATAATCTAGGAACTCAATAAAAACAGAAAAGAGGATGGCACGTCACTGTCGCGGCTGTCGTCGCCCTCGGCCAATGGCGAACCGCCCGCCCGCACAGCCCCTGAAGCCAATCAGGAGGCCACAACAACACGCCAAAGCCTGTTTATCAAACGGCTTTGTTTGAAATGCCGACATCATCGATTGTTTGAATTTCATTGTTTCGTTTCTTTCTTTGGTTCTTTGTTTCGACCTTTTTTTTCTTTCTCTTTGTATTATTTCTCTCCTTCCTTCGTTTTTCTCCTTCTTCTTTTTTCTCCTTCCTTCTTTTTTCTCCGTCCTTCCTCGTTCCTTCTCTCGTTCTTCTCCCCTTCTCTCCTTCAAAACAGAGCTTCCACCTCAACGACCAAGATGACCCGTCCTCCATCTCAACACCAACCCTGTTTCCGTGCCGCACACCTTTCCCTGAACGTTTGCATTTTCTAGCATATTATTACGCCCTTCATGACCATGGAATCTCTCCGAAGCATCTTGTTCCGCGTGCTGCTCGTCGCAGCCGCTGTCGTACCACAGGCAGCCGCGTCCGTGCTCGCACCTACACCACAGCCCACGGCCACAGCTTCGTCCGTGGCCACGGCTGCTGTCCCCTCGGGGCACGAGCTGGCCCAGGCCGACGACACCACGACGGCACCGCTCGTCGTCGCGACGGCCACCATCACACGCGCGCCCGCGCTGCCCAGCACGACGGCGGCCTACACTGCCACCGCCCTCTTCACGTCCGCCATCCTCAACAGCACCAACACCTACCGCCGCCAGCACAACGCCACCGCCGTGACCTGGAACGCGACGCTGGCCGACTTTGCCGCCGCGTACCTGGCCAACGACACCGCCTGCGTCTTTGCCCACTCGGGCGGCCCCTACGGCGAGAACATTGCCATCGGCTACTCCTCGCCCCGCTCCGCCGTCGAGGCCTGGGGCAACGAGCGCAGCCGCTACGACTTCGACCGCCCGGCCTTCCACGAGGCCACCGGCCACTTCACCCAGCTCGTGTGGAAGAGCACGACCGCCGTCGGCTGCGCCCGCCTGTTCTGCGGCGGCGCCGCCGCCGGCCAGAAGAACACCGGCTGGTTCGTCGCGTGCGAGTACTGGCCGCGGGGCAACATTATCGGCCGCTTTGACAAGCAGGTCGACCGCCAGACGTCGGGGCCGGGCGCCGGCGGCGGCGGCTCGGCGTCGGCGGGCGACCGGCCGCCGACCGTATCGGGGGGCGTCATAACAGGGGCCGTCCTGCTGTCTGTGCTGCTGGCGACGGCCTTTTTCCGGGACGTCGTGGATGCGGTGGCCGAGTCGTGAGAATGCGAGAACGAAGTATGTAAATAGAATGGCATGACTATTATCTTAATAAAACGCAAAAACCCGCCGCAGCATGACACAGCAGCGCACGATCGGTCGTATTCGTATCGCGGCGTACACGTCCTCGACCTTTTCACGCACGCCGTACTCTGGCGGTGACCAGCCGTGAGGAAGCCTCGTTTCTGAGGTCGGACCAGACCCACCCGCGCGTGCTTCGTACCTTCCAGGGCGCCTCACGGCCCGACGGTGCTCTTTCTCGATTTGTTGTTTGGCCGTTCAAGGTCCCTTGCGTTGCCAACCCGTTGCCGTCCCTGGTCCGGACAAAGCATCTTTGTGCACGGCCAAAAGCTTCATTTTTTTGTGATTTGGCCGAGTGCTGGCGATTGGGCGGTTGAGTCCACGAGTATTCCTTTCTTGTTTTACGCGTCGTTCGATGTGTTCTCTACCGTTTATTTTCCTCGCCCTGGCCCCCCTCTCGCTTCTCTATGGGATATTTCTCTTCTTCTTCTTCTTCTTCCATTTTCTTCTTCTTTTCTCCTACTTCTCCATGACCTACGCGCAGCTCTCGTTCCTCACTCTGCCCTTTCGTTTTCTCTAGCTCTGCCCCACACCGCCGCCATCGCCGTTTCTGTCCCCAGGCAGGCCCTGTTACGTGGAGCCTTTCCCTGCACCAGCCGGCCAAGGCAGAGAGACACCACGCAACCCCGGCCCCGGCACCAACACGCGACAAGAGCCCGCCCAGCTGTCTTCCTCCGGCGTTTGCAGCTCTTGCTCCGAAGGCATCGGCGTCCCGTACGTCAGCTGGCATCGACTGCCCTCTTCCCTCATAAGCCCGTGTCTGCCACGGCCACGCCCACTCGCCGCCCTGTTTCTCTCCCTTGTCCGCTGTCGCTCCGCCTCGCCCCGCCACGCACCACCCCCGGACGGACTGCCCACGCTTTCTCTGCATCGACGACGACATGCGCCTGTGCGCACCCGTGCGACAACACCACCTCCATCCCCGCGTGCTTGTCGTCTGAGCCCACCGGCCGTTTGTCCCACGCCGTCGACCGACCGACCGACCGTCTTCTTCCTCAAGCCCCCCCTTCCCCCTACCCAGAAAACGCAAAGCAGAGCAGGCGCATTGCACTGCCGCCCGCCATGGACGAGAACATGGAGACACACGCCCCCGAGTCGGGCTTGCTGGAAACAACCGGCGCCTCCGCCGCCGCGTTCCTCGCCGGCCATGTCTCCTCCCTGGAGACCATCTCGCGGGCCACGTCCCCCGGCCTCCCCCCCACCATCCGCCTCGACGACTTCGACAAGAAGCGCTACCGTCCGCGGACCTTTAGCTACTTCAGCCAGCTGCCCTACCCCGTCGAGAGCGAGGCCGAGCGCGATGCCGCCCTGGCCGCCATCCTCAAGAACCTCTACATTGCCATCAAGGCCGAGGACTTCTCGCCCGGCGCCCTGCACTGGTCCCGCGAGCTGCAGGGCTGGCTCAACCTCAAGTTTGAGATGACCCGCGAACAGCGCGCCGCCCTGGCCAAGCTCTACTACCACCTGGCCCTCGCCCCGGGCCTGGAAGCCACCTCCTCCGACCGCTTCTGCCGCATGCTGATTACCCTGACCAAGTAGGTTTTCTTCTTCTTCTTTTTTTCTATTTTTCTTTCTATCACATCGTCCGGTGGCTGACTGCCAGAAAAAAACACTACCTGAAGCCAGGAGAGGACCTCGTTCTCGACTGGCGCCCGCTGTGGAAGCAGCTCAAGAGCATCGCCCTGCCGACCGAAGCCGCCGTCCACCAGGCCGTCCAGGCCCGCCTCTACAAGCAGACCCTGCGCCTCTGCCTGCACGTCCAGTCGTACCTGGACCCCAGCGAGCGCCGGAACATGCTGGACGAGATCCTGCCCTACTTCAGCACCGCCGACATTTCCAATGCCTTTATTGTCGTCGGCCTGCTGACCATCCTCGTGCCCACAACACCGGCCCCTCCCACCGCCTTCCAGTCCCAGCCCTCCGACTTCCTCCCCACCTACTTCCACCTCTGGTCGCTCGTCAACCGCTCCAATGCCTTTGACGTCTCCTTTGTCGACATCTTCTCGCGCATGGCCAGGGATTACCTGACCTGCCAGCATGTTCCTTTTACCGCACACGGCATCTTCACCAAGGAGCAGTCGGACCTCATCTTTACCGCCATTCTGCGCCTGACCGAGATCCCCGTCGGCCAGGCCAACTCGCCCTATGTCGCTACCCTCGACTACTCGTCCGGCCTGGCCATCTTCCTGGACAAGGATCGCAAGAAGTATCCCGTCCCGTACATGGCCGCGCGCTGGATCGTCCACTCGCTCTCGCCTCTCTGTCTCGATGCCGGAGCGGACGACCCCTCCCCGGCCAGCAGCATCCTGGCCGGTCTCGAAAGCTTTCTCGAGTCCATCGACACCTTCTTCCACCCCTCCAACCAGGGCGCCTGGACGAGTTTCCTCGCCCAGTTTACCCACCACCTGGCCGACATCTTTGCCAACCGCTGGAACCGCGAGCAGAGCGGCGAGCTGGACCTGCCGGCCGACCGCCGCATCACCCCCGAGGTGAAGCGCCGCTTTGTCTTGGCCCTGCGCGACGTGGCCTATATGGGTCTCTTCGCCAAGAGCCAAAAGATTTCTGCTTATTATTACGTGACCTTGCAGAGCCTGGCCTTCCTGGAACCCGGTCTGATCCTCCCGGGCGCCCTGCAGCGTTTCTACCCCAGCTTGCAGGGTCTGGTAGAAGTGCATCGCACCACCGCCAGTTTGTGTGGCCTGCAGGTGCTGGCCCCCATCATGGCCCGCGAAAAGGGCTTCCGAGCCCACATCACCGCTCTGCTGGCTCTGGCTCTTCCGGGCATTGATGCGAACGACCTGGGCAAAACCCAGCACACCCTCAGTTTCATCCAGAGCGTCGCCTTCAGCATCCCCTTTGCGTCCCTGATCCGCGAAAATGACAGCGTCTATGACACGACCCTGGCCATGCAATGGGTCCAGGGCGAGATGGAGCGCTTCGAGCGCGAGGGCCAAGACGTGCAGATCGACTACGATGCTGAGCTCACGGACGAAGAAGAAGACAGCATCGTGCGCTCTTCCACCGCCGGCTTCGGCGAGTTTCTGCTCGCGCTCCTCGGCAAGGTCTTTACCCTGGTCGAGAACCTACCCGACGCGGCCCATGTCCGCACCGGCTCCCCGGAAGACAATGTCATCAACTCTCTGCCGGCCGCCCTGACGCCCTTGTTCGCCACCCTCTCCCCGGACCTGTTTGATATGGCGCTGGACAAGCTATCCGCCTTTGTCTCCACCCACATTGTGCACCAGGCCCGCGATGCCATGGCCTGGATCTGCAACGCCCTGTGCAAGGTCAACCCGGAGAAAACGCTCAAGGTGTTCATCCCGGCCCTCATTGTCAACATCCGCAACGAGATCGACTACAATGGTGCCGCGTCCGACCGGAGCAGCGGTGCCGATGTGCTGCCGCGCGACCGCGCGCTGGTGTGGCACGTAAGCATCCTCAGCATGTGCGTCGTCCATGTCGGCAGCGAGGTTCTGAAGTACAAGGATGAGCTGCTGGACATTGCCCAGTACATGCAGGAAAAATGTCGCGGCGTCCCCACCATTCACATCTCCAACTTTGTCCACCACCTGCTCCTCAACCTCACGCACACGTATCCGATCGACAACGCCATGTTCGAGCCGGACGCCGTCAAAGACGGTCTCCGCCTCGAGCACTGGGGCCGCTTCACCCCGCCGTCGGAGCTGACCATCCGGTGGCACAGGCCGTCGCAGCCGGAGATCCAGTTCGCCATCGAGCTGTTCGGCTCGCAGGTCCAGGGTGCCCGGCAGAAGATGGAGGCGCTCATGAGCGAGGCGCCGCCCGTCAGCCGCAAGGGCAAGAACAAGGAGTGGAGCGACGAGCTGTCCAGAGCCCTGTCGCAGATCCGGCTGGTTACGTCGGGCGTGTCTGCTTTGTTCGACCCCACCCGAGCGTCCACCACCAAGAGCGGGCCGTTGGCCGGGACGAACGGGGCCGCCCGCAAGAAAAGGGATAGGGACAGTGACGAGGACAGCGTGGACAGTATGGACGTCGACTCGGAGGATAGCGATAGCGAGGCCCCGGCCGGTGGCGAAGGCGGGGATGAGGACACGGCGGTCGACGACGACAACGATCCGCTTGCGGAAGTGGCCGACGACGAAGAACTCCGGCGGCAGTTTTCGTATCCGGCTGGCTACCTCTTGGACCGGTCGAGTGTGCTGTTCGAGCGCATCCACGAGCTGCGCGAGCAGATTGGCTACCTGCTGTCCAAGACGCATGCCTTCCTCAGTACCGTCCAAGAAGATGACGTGACGTGCTTCACGGCACTCTACTCGGCCTACCGGACGTGGATCACCGACGTGGGCTTTGAGCGGTCTGCACACCCTCTCGAGCGTCTTCTCCGCCTGTACCGGTCCGATACGGCCTCGTTTAAGATCAACGGCCTGCGGAAGGCGTACCCGCGTCCGCTTTTGGTGAAGCGTGCGGACGCCTACCAGCTGCAGCGGGTCAAGTACAACGCGGCCTACCGGCTCAAGAGCAACCTAGACAAGCGGCTGCTCCTGGACCTGGCCGAGTCGTGCACGTCGCTGTATGCGGAGGTGCGCCGCGTGGCACAGAGTGCGCAGGATTGCTCTCTTAAGGTGCTTATTGGTGGCCGGCCACTCGTGATTCCTGTGCTCTTGGAAAAACTGCGCAGTGCACTCGACGCGGTGGACCATGACCGCATCAAGGGCGCCATGTACACGCTGTTCTTCACGTCTCTGGCGAAGACGCTGCTGCGCGACTGGCGCTTTGCCCCCACCCTGATGCGTCTCTACATTGCGACGGTCGCCGTCGACAAAGCCTCTATCCAGAGCCTGGGCGCCAGTGCCGTCTACCCGCTGATGGAGTTTGGCAAGCCGTTTGAGCGCTTGGTGATTGTGGATCCGGCCGTTGTTTCGCAGATTGCCCCCGCGGAGAAGAGCGAGCTGAGCGACTGCATCGACAAGATCAAGAAGCGGCATGCCTTCATTGTCGGGCGGCGCGCCAAGGTTGAGGAGAAGAAGGCCGCGCTGGGCATGGAACTGGTCGAGAAGGCGAAGACGTCGCACTGGAAGGTGGCCGTGCGCTGCGCCGTCTTTGCGAACAATCTCTGCCTGCGGTTTGAGACTCTGGCCTCGCCTGCCTTTATCGAGCTTTCTGCCAAGGGCACGATCGACAGCCACCCGACGCTGCGGACCAGCCACCAGAATGCATTCTCCCGCATTTTCATGTTTTTGGAGACGCGCGCGACATTCGACCACGACTACCGCGAGTTCCTGTTGGAGAACGAGGTGTCCGACAGTAAGTTTGAGGTCGAGGTGCCGGCCAGCGGGGGCGATGCGCGGTGGACACGCCGGTACCTGGACTCCTTTACGATCAGTCCGACGGACGAGGGCGGATCGTCCGATGGTATCTACATCGACCAGGACTTTCCCGGCTGGCTGGTATGGGGCAAGACGTTCACCGCATACCAGGCGAACCCCTCGATCTCAGAAGATCGCTTCGACGACTTGGAGACGGCGGTGCGGAAGCAGATTGGCAGCATTATTACGAAAGAATGGCTCCGGACGCGCTTTGGCTACATGAAGCAGGAGCCGCGCGACTCGAACGACGACCGCTTCAAGGTGACAGACGTCACCCTGTTGACGCACATCTTCAGCCTGGTGCACAGCGGGACGGCTGAGGTCACGTTTGACGAGGTCAAGGAGCTCACTGCGGAGGTGTATGGCGACGGGTCGGACCGGCACCAACATCGGGCCACGGCCGAGATCCTGGCGGCGCTGTTGTCGGTCGGGCCGAACGAGCCCCGGGAGTACCGCGACCGGTCCTGGGCATTTGCCGGCCCGATGCTCTTCGACATCATCAACGACAAACTCACACCCGAAAACCTGCAGTACTGGATGACGTGTGTGCACATGATCATTGGGCTGCGGGATCCGCGCCGTGCGCGCGAGCTGGTACTCAATCTCGGGTCGTTCCGGCTGGACATGTCATCGAACGCGGCTTTCAAGGAGTCGTCCAAGGCGTCTCTGTTGGAGTATGTGATCAGCGACGCGGCATGGCATTTCCGGGCAGAGGCGCCCATCCGCGACGACATCCTGGCGCACATTGACCACCCGTACAAGGCGGTGCGGGAGGCGATGGGGCGGATGCTGGCGACAATCTACCGCACGCGCTACCACGAGTCGTTCCCCACCGTGACGGCGCTGCTGGAGGAGAACAAGGCGGCGTCGTCGCTTGGGATCCAGCCGTACAAACCGACGGCGGAGTTTTCGGCGACGGTGGCAGACGTGTTCCGGCGGTTGGAACAGTGGCGGCACGAGCGCACCCCGGGCCAGCAGGAGCAGAGCCGCTACACGTCGGGCTCGAAGACGGTGTTGATCTGGCTGGACTGGATGCTGTCGTCACACGAGTGCACACAGCTGGTGCAGTTTTTCCCGGAGCCGTTTCTTGATCAGCTGCTGCACATGATGGACGTGAAGGAAGACCCGGAGCTGATGAGCCGGGCGTACCACGTGTACCGGCACCTGCCGAACGTGCCACTGCGCGGGGGCGAAGAGGACGCGTTCATCCGCAAGCTGGTGGACATCGGGCGGTCGGCGAGCAGCTGGCACCAGCGGCTGCGGGCGCTGGTCAACATGCAGGTGCTCTATTTCCGGCGGCTCTTCCTGACGGGAGCGGCGCAGCGCACGATGCTGTTTGATGCGGTGGGCGACATGCTGGCGGACGCGCAGCTGGAGGTGCGCGACGCCGCGGCGTCGACGCTCGCGGGCATGATCCGGTGCTCGCCGGCGACGATCCGCAACCCGATCATCGCGACGCTCAAGAAGCGGTTCGAGGTCCAGCTCGTGCAAAACCCGATGCCCAAGCGCAAGCGGCCGGCAGCGGCGGCGGCGGCGGCGGCAAACGACGACGGCGGGCGCGATACACCGGTGGACCAGCAGCGCCAGGTGATCCGGCGGCACGCGGCGGTGCTGGGCCTCGGCGCGCTGATCGAGGCGTTCCCGTACGCGACGCCGCCGCCGTTGTGGATGCCGGACGTGCTGACGCTGTTGGCGACGCGCACGGCACACGATGCGGGCGTGGTTGGCAATGCGACGAAGACGATCCTGGCGGAGTTCAAGAAGACGCGGCAGGACAGCTGGAGTGTTGACCAAAAGGTGAGTTTCCCCCCTTTCTGTTTTTTTCTTCTTTTGCGCCCCTTCTCATGATTTGTCTAACTCGTTCCAGTATTTTAAGCCTGAGCAGCTGGAACACCTGGAGGGTGTCCTGTGGAAAAGCTACTTTGCATAGTTGTCGGTCCCGTACTCTGTATTGCATAGAAGGTTCTCTCATCCAAACATCTTTTTCGATTGGTTTCCTCGGTCGGCATCGTCCTCGGTCGGCATCATCATCGGAGATCAAGACGCACGGCGCGTAGTGGGTCAAATCCGTACGTCATTGTGCAGCGAGGCTAAGCCCCTGAGCGCTCCGTTAGCAGCTGAAACGGTGCCCGTTTAGCGGCAGTGGCAGTGGCGACTGCCAGCGGGACGGCCAGGGACGGACCAACGTGCCAGTCGTCGCGCCAGCTGCCCCGGCTCACTCTCTGTGATACGGAGGCGGCGGTCCCGCCAGTGCCACAGCCTGCCTGCCAGCACCCCACCACGCCTGCTGTCGTCATAGGACCTGTGCTCCCGCGCTGCGCTGGTGCTGTACTCCGTACTCCGTACGCATAAGATACTTCCCGCGGGCTCTCTCCTTCTCACGCGGCCAACTTCTGGTGAAAGTACAAAGAGAATACGACCTTTGCATCCCGGTCCCTGGTGATCTTTCGCTTTCTCCCGCATCTACCCCTCGTTTTCGTCATCGTCGAAAGCAGGCAGAGGTTTTCGTTTCGCTTGCTTTTGGTCAACAGCAAGTTTTTTTTTGGTTATTTCCATCAGTTTTCACGAGATATTTGTTCTGCGATTTCCGATCTTGCCGTTTGCCATTCCCATCAGACCCCCCCTTCCAACATGTCGAACCGTTATCGCGCGTCGGAAAACGACGTGAGCCGCTACAAGTCCGACCGCGTCGTCTACGAGCACGACCGGGACGACGACGATGACGACCGGCGCAGCGGCCATCGCAGCACGTTCGAAGAGGACCGCATCGTCCGCGAGCGCCGCTCGACCAACAACGACGACAACGACAGCGACATTCTCCCGTCGGCTGCCCGCCAGCGCCGCAGCGGCCGCCGCACCTATTTCCGGCACTCGCCGCCGCCTGGGCTCCGCGACGATCGCGACCGCGATGCCCGCGATGATCGCGACGACCGTGACGACCGCGACCGCCGCGAGGTGACTGTGGACCGGCGGGAAACGACAACGACCACACGCGTGGTCCGTGACGACGACCGTGGCCGCTCGCCCTCGCCCTCGCCGCCCCCGCTGCGCCGGCGCCGCTCGCCCTCGCCACGGCTGCCACCCCCGCC